>PVKM010012304.1:0-31878 GCA_004027735.1 Carollia perspicillata | reverse complement strand
TTATCCTTTGTCAGCTGTTCGGTGACTTATGAAATGAGATATTGGTCTTAGTTAAGTACTTAGCGTAGCCAAAGAAACACCTTCATAATTGATGATCCGTGGGAGCTGCAGGAACTCAGGAAAGGTCCGAGATTGAATTGGTCATGGAAATTGAATTAGTGTCTCTCTGGTCCACTTTCTAAACATGCATCGAGGCTTAGGGTTTTGCCATTCTCTAGAAGAGAAGGATTTAAGTCTCTCAAGTTGCTGACTGGACATCTTCTATTAGCATAACATGGTGGAGGCAATTCATGGCTTTTGCTTCTGGCTTGGACAGGACAATTATTCCTGATTTTTTCCTTCACATAAAGGAATCTCCAGGAGAGGTTTTGTTTTAAATCTCACAAGGTACATAAACAGCACTAAGTTTCCAAAATCTTTGTCCTTGTCTCTATGGGGATGAGAACATGTTGGTATCAGATTGCTATTTCTGTCTTTCTAGAAATAACATGGTTTAGTAGAAAACATCTTTGTCATATGAAGGTTTTTGCTGCCTGAGTTTTAGTCCTTGCTCTGCATCCGTCTGTAAAACACTGAATACAGTTTGAGGCCTCAGTTTCCCCACATGTAAAATAAAGGCCATTAGGCTGGATTCTTCAGATCAAACTCTCTGACTTTATCGGATTCTAGGACTGGTGTGTTTTCTACTTTCCGAAAGGTACTGTGGTAATTCTGGGACTATCTGGATGCCCGAGGCTTTTCTCCTAGAAAAGGATCAATATTCAAGTGCATGACTGTTAGATAGCTTTATTTGGAAATCACTAGCTGAGGAACATAGAAAATTTCACATTTAATGAAGAATAGGGATTATTGGTTATGACAGTAGAAAACAGGTAAATAAAAGCTAGAGCTTGAGTTAAATGGCTAACAGAAGCCTGTGTAATAAATATCCCTGCTGGGAGAGATTATAATTGGGAAGAACTGGAAGGATCAGTCAGAGAAGAGGCCAAGTGTAGAGATCATGGCCGAGTGTGAAAAGGTCAGGGGCTAAAACCTGGTGCCTGGGTGTGCACAAAGTCATACATGGTAAGAACTCTGCCTGCCCTTCTCTGCCCTTCTCCCTCCTCCTTTTTCTTCTCTTCCCTCTCTCCTCCTCCTCCTCACTTGAATTTTCTTCCTAGGTAACTTCCTTAATCACAATCCATTTCAAAGTTTTATTCGTATGACTTCCAGATTAATTTTTTCAGCCCAGTTTCTACTCTGACTTCCAAAATCACATGTGAAACTGATGATGTGATGTATCTCCTTGGCTTAGTCATGGACAGTTGAAATGTAACATGTCCAAATAGAATTATAAATCCCTCCTTAACTGTTTCCTTAGCCTTTCCCATCTCAGTCAATAGCACCATTATAAACTAATTTTTTAAAAACCTAAGAGTCATCCTTGATTCTTGTTCTCTTCTTCACTTATCGTATCCAGTTCAGTTGATGTGACTGGATTTTCCTTTGGCTCTTCATCTTTACTGCCGCCAGCTTAGTCTGGATATTTACCATCCTAACCAACTGACAGGATTAACATCTTTTCTCCCTGATTCTAATTAGCCCTTTCTCTCATCTTGAAATCTCTTCTTGCATAATGGTATAGGTAATCTTTTTAAAAATGTAAGCAGAAAAATAATACCTTTCTTTTTAAAACCTTCCATAACTTCCCATTTTCATTAAAAAATTCAAATTACTTGCCATGACCTATATTCTCTGAATGCTCTGGGTTTTCAAATCTCTTAATATTGATTAATGTAACCATAGTAAGTAGACTAATAGTCTCCTTAATATCTATGCTTTAATTCCCCCCAAATACGTGAATGTCACCTTACATGGGAAAGAGACCCTTACAGGTGGAATTATCTTGAGATGAGGAAATGAGCCAGGACTATAGGAGACGCTCAGTATAATCACAGGGGTCCTTATAATACAGATTCAGGAGGGATAGAACCAGAGAAGGAGATGTGACCACCGGAAGCAGAGGTTGGAATGATGTGATCACTTGAAGGGGGCCACAGGCCAAGGAATGCAGGTGGCCTCTAGACGCTAGAATAGACAAGGGAATGGATTCTCCCCCAGAGCCTCTAAAAGGAATATAGCTCTGATGACACCTTATTTTAGGCCAGTGACACCCATTTTAGACTTTTGACCTCCAGAACTGTAATTTGTTATTTTAGGCCACAGTCCGTGGTAATTTATGACAGCAGCAATGGGAACCTAATATAGTCACTTTTTTCCATTCATCAATTATGCCCTGACTATGTGTCTTCTTCCAGTTTTCGGCATACAACTCCTGTGCAACTTCTCGGGGTCTTTGCAGAGTCTCTTAGTCTGGCCTTATGTATCTTTACTCATAATTGCAGGGCTAGTTCCTTTTGGTATCAGTTTAAATGGCATCTCCTTAGGAAGGTCTTTCCCAACCTCCTCTTTCAATTTCTTTTCATCTACTTCTTTTGTTTTAAGTAGAAATCTCTTTTGCCTTATTCCTGACAGTTGTTTTATTTATCTGTGTACAATTTGGACTTTCATTTTATACTGTTTTTTTTTGTTTGCTTTTTTCCACTTTTGCTTGGTCTATTAATGTAGAATCTAAACTCCATGACAGAAGAAACTATATCTATCATGTTTAGCACCATATCTTCGAAATGGTTTCTGGCACACAGTAAGTTCTAAATAAATATGCAATGCCTGCCTGACAGACTGAATGAATGATTTAGGGGAATTCAGTGTATTTGGAAACCCTAGCTTTAGAAAAAGAAAGCAGATAGATGCTAGCCAAAGATCCCCAGCTACTAGAAGTTTCTGGGCTTGACTTTGGTGCCAGAATAGAGATTAGGCAGGCCTTCAGGAAGACAAGAGAGAAAACTCAGGAGTGATTTGAGGTGTCAGGGAGAAAGCCTAATCCAGTGAATGGAGAAAATATCAGTGGGGTTGGTTGGTAAAGGTATTTTAAAGGGGTTGATATTCTGTAGGAATTTGACCTGGTCAGGCGAATCTTAAAGACAATACAGAAACCCAGCAGGAGGACCAAGGTGTAACTCCCAGGATCTGGCAAATATGTATATAAGTGGGAAACAAGGTAGGGAGCATTCCTCTTGTCCAACTTGGAATCCCCCAAATTTAGTTTCATGCCAGGCACTTATGAAATGCTTAATAAAAATTGGCAAGACGTGAATGAGTGTTCAATGAATGAATGAAGGATTACTCAATGTATGGAAAAGTATTACTGTAATGCCTAGCATGTTAGTTAACTTCCTTCTACCCCTTTATACATTTTAGCAAATGGTAGAGCCAACACTGCCTTGAAATAGGTCAGATCTGGCTCTTGGAGGATTGGCAGATCATGTGTGGAAGTCGGGGAGGACAAAGACGATGGGAAATGGGGGAGTGCCAGCAGTACTGCCTGATGCGGTGAGCAAAATTTCTAAAGAGAATATGAATATTGTCAGCACTTAAGTGACATTTCTTTAAGGCTTTCTCAGTAAAGGAGTTAGATTAAGTGTTATATAATTAACCCTAAGATATTAGCTTTAATCAAGTATTCAATTCTATAACTTCAATGTCCCCTGATTTCTCTATTCTTTCTTAATTCTTTTGGCACTCAGGCCTATTTTATACTAGATTGATATCTGTTGAGTCAATTTCCCTGGCTATCCAAATGACATTTTCTTAAAAAGAGAAATAGCAGTTCTTAATTCACTTACTATATTAGTTTCTAAGGGCTGTTAAAGCAAAATTTCACAAACCAGGTAGCTTGAAACAAGAGAAATGTATTTTCTCGCAGCCTCTGTGGCCAGAAATTTGAAATCAAGTTGTTGAAAAGGTCATGCTCCCATGGAAGAGTCTAGGAAAGCATTCTGTCCTCTTAGTGTGGTGCCTGCCAGCACTCCCGGCCATTCCTTGGCTCACAGATGCATAACTCCAGTATCTGATTCTGTCTTCACATGCCCTTCTCCCCAACATTTCTGATTCTAAATTTATCCCTTCTTACAAGACCACCCCCCCAATTCAGTATGACCTCTTATTAATATTATAACATCCTCAAGGACCCTATTTCTAGTTAAGGCCACACGAGCAGGTTCTGGCTGGATTTGAATTTGGGGGAGACACTATTGAATCCAGTATCTATAGTCGAGAAAACAAGTATTGTAGGAGAGGCCCAGGCTGAGGACCTCGTTGAGGAGGGCCTGGGGAATTTTTTATTGTATTTTTCTTTCACAGATAACTTTTTACAAGGGACTATGCCTTAATCATTTTTATATTTTCTATTTTTACAAATGGTTTTATACACAGTAGGTACAAATTTGAATGAATGTATTCTACTAATGACCTTCAGGGCTGCCCACTTTTGTAGCCTTCCAACACCACCGGCTTTGTATTGACCCAGGGCCGTGGTGGGAAGTGCCTGGATTCAGATGCCCTGGTCTCCTGGGGTTGCCAGACAGTTTCTGTCACATGGTTAATATGTTCATGATTTATTTTGATACTTGAATATTGAGGGAGTGCTTTGAGAAATCAAGCCTATAGTTTGAGGGATTATCTGTTCAAAGTTACTGAAAGCCTGGTCCTTGAATAAATTTTTTAAAGATTATGAAGACAATATTCTTAAAATAAGAGGTGGTCAACACAAGTAGCTATTCTGCAGTTGACACCCAACTGCATAGTTAACTATCAACTGTATTATTTTTAAATGTTTACACAGTATAAATCCAAACTTTAAAACAAATGAGCCTGTAGAGTGAGAGAATACTAATAATGTGTTACAGCTGCATGGTGTGTTCTAATTATCTCATCTGATCACTGCAAGGTAGACAAGGCAGATATAATTCTCTTCACTGACCAGAAAGGAAACTGAGGCTCTGAGAGATTAAGTAGCCACATTGCAGATAACATGGAAATAGTGGGCATGTAAGGACTTTGTGTCTTCCTATCCTAATCCCCTGCTCTTTCCAGAACACCGCCCTGCTTCTCACTGCCTGTAGTATCTGAATGGTTCAATTATACAGTTATTCTGATGTCTACGCTGCCTGAAGAAGTTATACCTTACATTGCATTTAACTTGGTCATTTTATGGATTTTATTTAGGAACTACTAGATTTTTTCTTTATATTTAATTAATTTTAACATCATTTTTTCAAAGTCTTATTTTATCACATCACCAAAAAAAAAAAGGCATAAAATTAAAGAAGAGGAAAAGCCTGCGTGCTTTGACAAAGACTATCAGATATAGGCTGACACCTTGAGTTTAAGTCCTGTGTGATTTGGGGTGAGCCACTGGCCTCCTGAAAAGCTTGAGTGGACAGAGCTAATGTGGGTCTCTTTGTTTGTTGACCTTGTGATATTTCAGCATCTGGATGTGAGTGAGGGGGGATGATCTGGTGGGAAGAACTAGGCAACAAATTGGTCATTCTGGTAACACTGCCAGTTAGACTCTGACCAGGACACAAATGACTCTAGGCCTATTGATATTTGCTGTGACACTTAAATGTTCAGCATGATATCGATTCTGAATGTCAAGCCCTTTGCTTAGGTGCTGTTTCTGTGTGATGAGAAGATTATCACAGAATAGCAATTGAACCCTTTAACACACACACACCTACCCTGTGTGCACAGCACCAACAAACAGCAATTTAAATACACATTTAACCCAAGCTTGTTCCCAACCTTAACAGAAAAAAAATGACAATATTTTAAGTGCTTCTGAATAGTTTGTATGGAAAAAACATTTTTTAAATGAATTGGTTCTTACCGAAATACATAATTTACTGCTGTAAAATAAGTGTTATATATTTCAAAATGCTGCCGAGGATAGAAAATAACCAGATTAGGAACAATGGCAACATGGAATACTAATCTGAGAGGGGAAGATATTAGTTATTTCCTTATTTATTTAATTAGTTTAGTAATTAGTTAAATACAAACAAGGTATTGAAGAAAATTTATTTTTGCCAAAGCATCTATAGGAAAATTAATAAAATATTTCATAAACATAATTTTACACAGTTTAAAGACTATTCAGTGGTAAATATCTAGAAAAGATATGCAAGTTGATTAATGTTAGTCTACATTGTTGTAAGATGATTCTTAATATTCCATAATGAATGATTTGGTATCTGTGAAGCATGGGCCAAACCACCAACCAAAGCTGTTTATATCTATACCATCCCTGTGCTTCCACAGATACACAAAAATCACATCAAAAACACTCACCACAAACCTCGACATCTGTTTTTTCCTTCCTGTCCAATAGGGGATGTCCCATCTAACAATTTCCCAGTGTGACGGCAATAATAGCTCCCACCCATGCTTCCCTCCCACTCCCCTATCTTCTGGCCAAGTTTGGTGCTTCTTCATGCCACTCTGCATGGTGCGATGTGCATCCTCCTCATGGAAATTGTAATAACAAACTCTTCTTTCCAAGGCATTGGCCTTTTTATGGTATCACCCAGTCACACCTATGAATTAAATTCCAGCTACATTTAAAGCAGTGTTTTGAGAGTTATAAGTTATTCATCTTTCTTGAGATACATATGTATTTAGATGATAGACATACAAATAGATTAAATCATTTCATCAGATATTTCTGGGAGTATAGTATAAAATTAGCAAGAACATATTTAACTCATGCTTAGTTGAGAAACGTAAGGGCTTTACATCAACAAACCAGACACATCTACTCAGTGTTATACCAATGTATTTTATGATTTAATAAATTACATATAAAGTTCTAGCATGTCTACATATCGTATAAGAGGTCTTCCTTAGTTCTAATCTCTCTGATTCTGATATAATAATCAAGGTCACAGTGGCCTATGAATAAGAAATGAACTTTTCATTTAGCACTGACCTTCTTCATCTTTCAGGTACATTGCCCCATGTTTTTCCAGCATGTGGAATCACAAAGAGGCTTTAGGCTTCGGGGAAGTCAAACATGCTGGTTTACTGTTGTGCAAGACCTAGAAACATACTCTCCAGCCAAACTCACACCATCAACACTATTATCACTGTTGGAGATCGATTGCCATAAACCATGGTTTAAAGTTTTTAGTTAAAGCTGATGCTATACTATTCAAAATCTCCAGTGGCTTTAATGTAAAAAAGTACCAACACAGGCACTTTATGGAAGAAAAATACCTTCTTGTTACAACCAGTGGAACATCATTTAGAATAGTGATATTATGAGTTTCACCACAAAAGTACCAAATTCACCTCTTGAAATAATAACCCAAAACCATGAGCGGATACTAAGCGTTAAGGATGTCCTTTTATGTTTCCTCATGAAGATTTGGATTAACCTTGGCTTGCCAAGCATTCACAGGATAATCTTGCTTTTAACTTCAAAAGGCACGTTAAATGTGATAACGCCAGATAGCCCAGCTCTCTTACTTGCAATGTTATCTCCTTTGGAGCATACATGCTGCTGATGACTTGTGCTGTTAGGGCACTTTAATAGGTCACACTATCAGGGAGAAGAAAAGGTAGATTTAAAGGCTGTATTGGGCCTTGCTAAGTGTAATCCAATACAGTGGATCTGATCCTGTTGAGTGCATGAAATACCCAGGACGTTGTCAGGCAGTCTGTGGAGCCCCTCTGAGCTCACTCACTTCTGGTTCTGTGTGATTTTAAAGCCTACACGGCAATGGCATCCAGCACAGTGTCACCAAGAAAGTGCCAACAATATCGTCAATGGAATGATGCATTTTCATCAGTTCTAAAGACTGAGAGATGCTGTTAAATGAACCTCTCAATTAGCTATTATAAAAACAGTTAGTTTTTGGAATGAATTTAATTTTGCTTTTTTTAAAAAAATGTGTGTGTAGTTCCAGCTGTCATGAAAATATGTCATTTGGGTGTCAGTAATATCTGAATCTTGACGCAGAGAAAGTGGAACCCTTTCCTTTCATTTCCTTCAACACTCTTCATAATGTATACAATTTCCAGTCCATGAATTCAGTTTGCAAGAAACATTACTTTTATTTATTTTCTTAAATTAATCAATTTAACTCCCAAACCTGCCTTGCTGAGGTTGGTGGGAGATTTCACATTAGATCGTTTGAGCTTTATGCCTACCACCTTGCCTATGGTTGTCCCAAGGTTCCATGTTTGTAGGCAGAGCAGATATTCCAGGGAGGACCATGCGGGTTATTGTGGAGATGGCTGTTGGATCTTTATCTTTTGAATCACCACTCTTTCTGTGCCTTGAAAAGGATTTGGCATTTTGGGGGTGGGGTCTGGGATTTGCTTTCTTCCAAGCACCCAGAGGCTTCCAAGCCCCTTCTTCTTCCCTAGGATATTTCCAGAGCTTAGGGAGCGGGAATCAGCTTCACCAGGCATCTAGGCTTCTTTATCTTTAATTCTCCTCAGAAGTCACTTATCTCTTCTCAAATCTAACATTAGCAATCATCAAATGAAGTGGCTTTCAAGGCCAAAGGAGTGAATTGGTGAAGCCATCAGTTTAGAGATCCAAGAGGCTGCTAAAATAGCCTCTATTTAGGACACTTAGGATAGTCTTCTCAATAAGTGTGGGTTTTTTGTTTGTTTGTTTTTGGAGTGAAACATTGGAAAGGAAGTACCTTGCTAACCAGTTCTGCCTTCTACCCAATGACAAGTCCCCTGGATTATGAGTCCATCCCTGAAACCTGTATGGAGGAGTGGATATGGGAAAACAGGATACAAACAACATGGATGTTAGAAATGAATCTTGTGACCTTCTCCTTGACAACACCACCCCCTCGGATCCAGGAATGCAACACTGGAGGTTCATTTTACTTCTCACATGACCTTCTACCAGTTTCCAACTAGAGCTCCCTTTTCCCTTTTTTTTTTTTACCATCTTTCCTTCTTCCCTCACCCCATGATCTCATACTATTTCAATTCCTTGTTGATTTGAAGGTTTTGGAATTAAAGTTTTTGAAAAGAAAGAGTTGGGTCTACAACCCAAATGTAAGTTGTGATGATTGCCTTGAGTTTTAAGGATGTTTCTTTTTTCATTTTTCCCTTTGTTTCCTCTTTCAGCCTGTGGCTGTCCCAGTGCGTGTCCTCACTTACTAAATGAATGAATTGAATGAATGCTGCCATGACTCAGACTGTCGTAATGGGATGTCAGGTTGAGCCAGTGGGAGTTGTGATTTTATGCAGCATCTCTGACACAGCTTTGCAAGGTCCATCTCTTTCAGTTCGTACAAATCCAGTTTCTTGAGGGCAGTTTTTTTAAGGAAAGTCCACATTTCCTGAAGTCCAGCAGGGAATATGACTGTCTTCCTGCAGCAGCTGGGTTCTCATTGCCGAACATAAACAAACATCGTGTGGAATGGAGCCATCCTCTCTGTCTGGATGCTATTCATTTCTAGGACGGCCATGGTCATTTATTACTAATGGCAGGAATCTGTAGCTGTCTGGCGCTGGCAGTCATGTTCCTATGCCATCAGCATTTTAAATTGGCTGTGTGCTTTTGGAAAAACAAACAGCCTAAACTTATGGCTTTGGTGCCTCAATCTAATTTCCATGTCCCACAGGAAGTCTTTCCATGTCACAGTATGATCCATTTGTTGTTCATGTAACAAATTCAAGTAGAACTGTGTGTTATTGTCATATACTGCTATTTAGATTCTTATACGTCTATGTCATGCACCTTTAAGGGATAAATGAGGTTGTTTAGGAAAGCAACTGTTTCATACTTGAATTATTCAATGCCTTCAGCACAGAAGTTTGACATTGTTCAATGTCTAGAAATAAATAATCACTGAGCTAAGGGATCATCCAGTCCAAACCTCTGAATTGACAATGAAAGAAAAAGAGGGTAGGGGTGGACCCAAGGAGGAAACTAATCTATTCAATTTGTTGGACCCCCACATTTTTTCCTTTCCGGAAGTCAAGGATATCTGGCCTTCCATGACAGTGGTATTAGCCCTATTTTAGATTTGAAAAAATTTAAGGAAAATTTCTACATAAAATTCATTAATAGTTCAGCCTGCACCTGGACATATTCTGATCTTCTATCTAGATTTTTAGTATTTACAGTTTTTTTCCTATGCTTCTTGGGCCAATGCTGAATTTCACAAGCAATTACCAATTTATTTTCCTTTGTAGCTCTAGATAATATTTTCAGGGAATACTTACTATGAGCCAGTTACTGTTTTAAGATTTTTATATGTGTTTTTTTTTTCTATTTTACTTCCCCAGATACCCTGTGAGGAGAATATTATGACCACATTTTACAGTTGAGAAAAGTGAGGCAGAAAACATTGTATTTTTCCTAAGGTCTCACACAGCTAGTAAATAGCTGAGCCACAGTTCAAAGCTGCCAGCCTGACTCCAGAGCACATGCTCATAAAAAAACTATCTGTGACTTTCACTTGATTTAAAAAATGGTATTAATTGTCTCCTTGAATGGATATATTGGATTTTATGTAGATTTCGTTCGTGGAGTGAGGGTACAGATAACAAAAGTGCCATTCATGAAGGACTTGGCCAAGGTAAAATTGCCTAGACTAGTTTACAATTGAATAAGGGTTTTTTGTTTCTTTTTAATGAAAAGAAAGCAAAATCTGATGGTGAAGTATAAGTCAGAGCACAGGTCAGAAAATAATGGCCAGTGTTACAAGACTAGCTTCCTGCATCAGATCTGAGGAGTTGGTACCGTCCATAAATACAACACCGGGGAAGTTCTGAAAGGGTGGATGGAGTGGGACTTACAGTGTGAGGCAGGCCAAACATAGGTGATCGATGTATGTTTGCTCTCTGTCTTTGCCCTGACACAAAGCTCCTAAAATCCTTGAAATTTCTTATGCTGAGAGCAATAAAATCATCTCTTGTTATGTTGATGAGGCTGTTTTGGACTGCACCTAAGGATGGGGGCTGGTGGCCAATGGAGCCAACTATGTGATTCCAGGGCTGGAACTTTTAGTCCTACCACCCCCAGATCTCCTGGGAAGGGGAGAGGGGCTGGAGATTGTGATCAATTACCAATGGCCAATGATTTAATCATTCACGACTGCAATGAAGCTTCCATAAAATTCTGAGGGTCTAGCTTTGAAGAGCTTCCAGTTTGGTGAACATGTAGATGGATATTCTAGGAGAGCAGGTTGCCTCTTAGAGAGAGCATGGAAGCTCCATGCCCCTTCCCATATAACTTGCCCTGTGCATCTCTCTCTGTATATATTTTAAACATTAAACCAGTAATCTAGTAAATAAAATATTTCTCTGGTTCTATGAGCCACTCTAGTTAGTTAATAAAACCAAAGGGAAGGAAGGGATCATGGGAATCCAGTTGGTCAGAAACACAGGTAACAATCTAGGCTTGTAATTGACCTCTGTAATGGGGATGGTCTTGGGGAACTTAGCCCTTAAGCTATGTGAGATATCTCTGAGTAAATAGTGTCAGAGTTGAATTGAATTGTACAAAACACAGCTACTGTCAGTGAATTGCCTGGTGATGTGGAGGAAAAATCCACACGTCAGAATTGGGAGCAGAATCATTGGAGACACAAGAAAGTGTAGTCAAGGCCACAGCAGGTGGCAGACAGACAGGAAGGAAGCAGCAGAGAACTCTGCAGGCAAGGAGCAACCCCTATACATACTGCTGGTTTTCAGACCTAATTCCAGTTGTTTTTGACCATCACGTGGGTACCGGCAAAAATAAACAGGGAGGGGTAAGATATTAGAGCAAGACAAAAGCCAGGGTTAGGATCTTTCTATCTCTGCTTTCTCTCTAAGTATTTCCCCCTCCGGCTAGTTCTCATCTTCCAGAGAGGCCTTGTCTGACTGCCAGTTCTGAGAAGGAAGAAAGTTAAAGCAGTTATCTCTGTCTCCATCTGTCTCAGGACACCTGCCTCTTTTCTCTTTGTATATACTGTACAAAAAATAATATATATATATTATATATACGTTACAGGTATAGTATATATAACATATATATATACTATATATATGCATATACACATTCCTTTATGCCTGTTTATTGCCTGTCTTCCCAACTCAAATATAAACTGTGTGAAGTTAGCAAACCTTTCTGTTTTATTCACAATTGAATATTCAGGGCCTGCTCATAAATATGCATTGAATGAATAAATGAATAAACAGGGATCAGGCACACTGATGGAAGAGATTAGCCCATTTAATATAATGAATCTGGAGCTGAGGAGGAGATAGACCGTGGAGAGAAAGAGATCACTTACATTGGATTACCACATTACCATTCTTTAGCATTAATGAGCTCCCTAAGTTCTGTGGTGTAGATATGATAGATAGATAGTGAAGACAGAGGACAGACTTGTTTGCACAGTTCCTTTCATAATGTCGTTGGTGGGAGGAGTTTTGTCCCCTGATATAAGCTTTTTGGAGATGCCTTTCTGTCATATAGAATGTTCAACAGAAATGGACATATATTCACCTAGTATTTTCAGTAAAATATTTTTGAAAGCATAGAATTAAAGTTTTATTGGGTTAGCTTATTCCACTTATGCATATGAAACATGAAGTTTAAGAATACATTATTTCCATCTTCTTGTCAAACATACCACATACACACATTACAGTCTCTCCCCTACCTCTCCTCCCCATCCTCAGTGACCCTGATCTTTTCATAAAAAAACAAAAATAAAAACCAAATACTCTTACAGGGTTCTCCTGCGGATGTAGGATTGCAGATGATGCCAAGGAGCACTCTGGGAGCCTCTAATGGGGAAGACACAAGACAAAGCAAATAGCGGGTCATTTTCCTAAGAGATGGGCCCCCTGCCATGAGGAAACTCTCCAGGCTGCTTCTCCTTTTGTGTTTTTATTTGAATTTAATAAAGAATATTAAGACTGTGAGCTGCCTGCCCCCCACAAGTGCCCAAGCATAGAATTACATATGAGAGGCTAGAGGGAACAAATGATAGCCCTTTGGAAAGTGTGGAGCTAAGAAACCAGTAGGCAATTAACTTCTTACCTTTGTTCCCTGTCTTGAGGCACAGTGAAAACAAGGTGCCTCTTATTGAAGGGATGCCTGCAATATGGGGTCTCCTTAGAAGTCTAGGACTGCAGTTCACTGGCCTGTGCAGATCCTGTTTATCTATTATTGATGCCTGCTTTAACTTTCTTCCTTCCCAGAAAGTTTCTCCTTTTGCCCATACTGAACCCCAGCCTGATTTTATTAGACCACAATCAGAGCCAAAAATTAAGGTTGTATTGAAACAAATAAGCAGTATAGGCTCTTATACTCATTCCGTCACTTTTTTAAATCAGAGGAAGTAATGACAGTAGCAGTTGGACAGATACTTACCTAAATCAGACTTTAATGGGACAATCATGTGATCACTTCCTAACACCTCTTCTCTTCTTTGTGTGTGACTTCATGAATTTTCACTGCAGAATAAAATTTATTTCTGTGACTTCTAACAAGGTTCCAAGACCTGGCACTCAGGTGGGTGAGCAGTATGGCTAATGATGTTTTGCATCTTGCAAATGGAGAACTCAAGCCTCCACAGGCATCAGCAGGTCATATGAATGATTCAAGAACAGGGGGAGAACTGGAGGCTGATGGCCCCATCCCAGAATGTGGGCCCAGTACGGAGGGAGCATTCCATTAGTCAAGAGAATCAAGAAAGCTGCCCTTCATCTGCGTATGCGTGTGTGCGCATGCGCGCCTCCTCAATCTTACATGTTGACCACATAGTTATGGTTTTTAAATTCTTATGGTGCCAACCGAAGGCATCTGCTGCACAGATCTTTTCTCAACTCTGCCAGTTTGTCTGTCTGTCTCCTCACAAAAGTATTAAGGTTACACTGACAGACTTCTTAACAGTCTTTTAAAGAGGTCTTTCAAGAATAAAGAAGGGGGTGAGAGGAGACACCGCTTAGAACGAAGCTACTGGAATCTATACAATGATAAAACAGAAGAAGGGCAAAAAGGAAAACTCAGAAAAAGTGTTGTACTGCAGATGCATCTTGTATGTCTCATGTGAGCTATTCCCAGAGTCCACAGTGATTTCGAAGTAGAAAATAGAAACAATAAGAAGACTATTTGCTTATATTAAAGGGCTTTTTCTCCCTTTGCTTTTTAAAAAGTACCAAGTAATTTTATGGTATCAATAACTCTCACTTATGCATTTCAGAACAGTGACCTCTTGGGAAAGATAACATTTGTTTGAGTGAAGTTGTAAAACGCACAATTTGTATCTGAAAACCAGAAGCTGACAGCAAGTTGTTTGTATCTTTTTTTAATCAAACATGTCTAAAGAAAAAAAACATTTCTCATTTTTATAGCTAGAAACAGGGTATCGCATAACAAGGATAGAGCTTTTCAATTGTGAAAAATGATGCCAAGAATGACTGCAAAAGATAAATTCTCCACACACACTCACAAATTGTTACAACTTTCATGCTATGTATATCTATTCTTCTATGATGGCCTTAGGCTACAAAAAAATAAATGTTTTCCCACAGAGGATAGACTCCAAACTGCTTGAGTTAAATATCAGGTATTGCTTTCTCCAAGGTCCCATGGTTATGAGTATTCACCATAATGCCATGAAATCACATCATAAATCCATGTAACCACTTTCTTTTATATTCATTATTTGGGAGCAGAGGCAATGCTCAGAATTAGAATCAGCATCTATCTGGTCCATCAGGAAGGAGAGGCTATCATATATTATTTTAAGCAAACTCAGTTTGGCATATTGTACAACGAGAATATATTAGCCCAGTTATAGCACCCATAATATGAATGTGTTTTTTATCTGACAGAAAGTTATTTGACCAATAACCAATTTGTCTATAAATTGACATGGTATAGCTATTGTTGAATGATGTGTGACAAATTTCATTGCATTCATTTTATCAATTAAAAACTAAAATCTGAGGTACTGTGGAGGTGCAGAATAAAAAGTAGAAACCTTCAGGACCAGCAAAATCTTACTCAATTGAAGTTCCCTTGACCACCCAGGTTCTTATTCGTACTCCTATTTATGTGTCTTCAGGCCAGGTTCTGATGCACCCAGCCCTTTTCTCAGATTCTCTTCAGAGGAGAACCTGCCTCAGGATCCCTTCTCTCTCACCCCTGTTCAAATTGCTGTCCAAATAGGCTTTCAACTGCCATTTTGAAGCATATTTCTGACCGTGTAATGAAAAACTTTGATTTATGGAAATGGAATATCAGGTACTTAAATAAAAAAGAGGGAGAATATACTTGGGGTAAAAACAGTATTTTTCGAAGTTCCCCGAAACCAGTCAAGGAATGTAGCTACCCTATGATACTACTATCAGGACATCTCAATTGTCCTCAAGGAGAGCACAGTCTAGAGATATGACTGAGGGAGGGGAAATAAGTGTAAACAGTTAACACAGGGTAGTGTCGATTCTGTCATGCTGAGGAATGGTATGCGGAAGGAGGCAGCAAAAGGGGCTCGTTAAGGAGCGCTAGAGAGAGAGTCCAACGCTGTATTGAAGGAAATTAAGAAATGGATTTTAGCCACTTATGTTCCCACTCTTTCACCCCATTGTGGACTAAGTCCTTTAGGGTCCCTCAGCTTTCTCTGGAATACCGGTATTATCTTGGAATTTAGAAGCAGTTAGAAGCAGACCTAAGAATCCATGGACGTCTCTCACTTAGACTGTTGTAAATGCTCTCCATTAACTCATCAGTGAATCTCCATACTTCACTAGGCAAGTTCCTATCCACTTGAGAACATTCTTCCAGAAAAAAAAAAAAAAATCAGGCACTGAAATAGACATCTCGTAGATGTCAGCGTTAACTCTACTGTGTTAAGTGACTTCATACATCTATACACTACTGTTTGGGTGTGGGATTGAAAAATGAAATCTCTCATTTTGACTGTTGTGACTCAGGAATGCTTTGTTCTTGCTGTGCATTACGTGTGTGCAAAGATGGGTAGGTAGGACTGTGCCTCTGACTCTTCAGTCTGTCTCCTCTCTTTCTGTCTGCATTTCTCTTAGTTGAAAGTTCCCATGTTAATAAAAAAAAAGAGCCTTCATCTAATTCTTAAACTAATAGTGTTTAATGTGACAATAATTAAAAATATACATCTATAAATACATTTATCAAGGAAAAAATGACAGGAAAATCATATGTTTTTGCCAAAATGCAGATTTTTAGAAATTAGACCAAAAAAAAGGTGAGGTGAAAAGAACAAGTACCAAGGTAATTCAACATAGGAAAAGATATTTTTAATATTTAATCATATCTTCACTATAAAATACAATCATGAGTATTTAATCATAGTTGAACTAGTTTTTAAAAAAAAACCTAAAAGATTGAAAATAGTTTGCTGTAGAAAATTAATTATAGAATTAAATTGAATTCATGGAGATCAATCTGGAAAACACTGAAGGAAATTTTATTAATATTAGTATAATTCAAGTTAAAATAGCTTTATGATGCCCTTAGGGTCAAAATATGAGCATCAATAGGGTGGATCACAACAGTTCTCAAATCCAATTTAAGACAGATTGAAGATTTAAATATGAAAGCTGAAACAAAACTTCTAGAAGAAAACAGGAAAAATATTCTTATGATCTTACAGGCAGCAGATTTTCTTTAACAGAATTGAACAAAGGATTCATGCCAGAATACATAAATAGTTTCCAACAACAAATTTAAAATATCACCTCAGTGTAGAAATGGACCAAAGACTTGAACAGGCACATGATAAAAGTGGATCCAAATGGCCAAAAGACATACAAAAATTAATATCAGGGAATTGCAAATGAAAAGCACAGTGCCATACACTAAAATTCAACCCAGTGACTGGAATGAAATAAAGAGACTATATCACACCACTAACGTGAGTATGGAGTGCCTGATTCTGTTGCACATTCCTGGTAGGAATGTAGATGTAAATAGGAACAAGTACTTTGGAGAGCGGTTTGTGATATCAGCTAAAGGTAAACATATGCATACCCTACAACCCAGTAAGTCTACCTGTGTACCCAGAGGAAAGGAGTGCTTATACTTACCAAAGGACATTCATGTAGGAGGATTATTCCCAATTGCACTACTGCTAATTGCCTCAGATTGGAAGCTACCTGAAAGATCAGACAGAGTAGGGTGGGTAAATGCATGACTACACTTCCACACAATGCAATACTATAAAACAACTAAAATGAATGAGCTGTAAATACATTCAATAGTGTAAATAAACCTTACAGACACAGTATGTGTGTGTATGTATATATAGTGAGTGTATATGTGCATGTGTGTATGTGTGTGTATATATACATTACTCAAATATAAATATATATTTGAATAAAAGAAAGAGGCAAAATTGTAAGATCAGAAGGTAGGGCAGCGGTTTCCCTTAGCCTGGGTAGTGATCAGCAGAGAGCATGAAGCGGAAGGTGCATTCTGCAGTCCGATACTATTCTGCTCCTTGATCTGGGTGCTAATCGCAGGAGTATGTTCCATTTTTTGAAAATTATGGTTTGTGTCTTTCTTGGAAATTGCATATAATTTGAGTAATTTTTTTGTATGTATGCTATATCCTGAAAGTAGAAAAAAACACAAAAAACTTGCTGTAGTCAGTATGTTCTCAACATTTCTCTACTGATAGTTGTCCTAGGAGAAAGTAAGAATAAAAGCCCATGGTACTGAGAAAGGCACATTCTGTAACACTTCCCTCTCTCAACTGGGTAGATACCTCTCTCAGCTGGGTAGATACCTGGCATCTACTATGGGAAGTACACTGGGTGCAACTTGTTTTTCTATTAGACATGAAAAAAGTCAGTGAGAAACCTTGGAGAGCTTTTCTGATACCTCCCTAATAGAAGGGGAGCCACAGTATCCTCTGCCCTGGAGAATGTCTCCTGTAAGAGGACCTCCTTCATTGTCATGGCAGGGAGAGTGGGGTGAGTGAGGAACTCCAGAAAGACAGTTGCAGCCAAAACTCAATGTGCCATTTCAAGGCCAGAAAACAAGCAAGACGAAGAGGAATACAAGGAAAATTCATTTCTGCCCTGGCTGGTGTAGCTCAGTGGATTGAGCGTGGGCTTGTGAACCCAAGGATTGAGGTTCGATTCCCAGTCAGGGCACATGCCTGGGTTGCGGGCCAGTTCCCAGCAGGGGATGCACAAGAGGCAACCATACATTGACATTTCTCTCCTTCCCTTCCCCTCTAAAGATAACTAAATTTAAAAAAAATAAATAAAAAACAACACCTCAGTTCTCTGTGGCAAATTTTAAACTGTTAACCTATTAAAAAAAAAAAAAAGAAATCTAATATTCTTGCATAGGAAACACAGCTGCAGTGAACCAGCCCTAATGGTCTGCCAAGCCAGTTTCCATTGGCCATGGAGTCAGGCTGCATATTCTAAACATTTACATCTGCAAATCAGGATTTGTAACTTATCTAAGGATATACATGAGTATGCAATTAAATTCTTAAATTATGACTTTTCCAATAGTTTGTATAGGAACTTGGTTTTCATGATCTGTTTCTTACAGTGATTACACAGGTAAGCCATTGCCTGCTATCCTGAGAATCTAGGGTTTTGGCCACAGTGGAATCTTACCATGGTGCATTATACTTTCTGAAAACGTAAGCTGCCAGGACAACAGATTTCTTGACAAAGGGTGTTCCACAGGAACATAATCATGAGGGCTTTTTTTTAAGTTAGCAGAATGCAAAAATAATGTTAAAACTCTTGATTTGTCCATTTTTGTTTCCTGGCTGCATCTCCTTCTCCTCTAACCTCCTCCCTCCTTTCTGCTGTCGCACTGATCTAAGATGGTTCTAATACCTACTAATGGAGAGCGGAGGCAATTCACATAACCCAGGTTCAAAAACTCTCTCACCACACTGCTGATGAATTTTATTATTTTTCACAGTATTCATTTCATTGGCCTGAATAACCTTAATAAGTGTCCACTTGGCCTTGAAATTCACATGCCAAGACAGCTTCCCACAATTAGCAGACAAAAGGTGAAAATGTAAAGCCTTTTGGAGCACTCAGTTTCTTTCCGTCCCACAGCACCAGGGCCCAGGCTTGATTTTTCTGACCATGTCAGTTGCTGCAATTCAGACAACACAGTTTGGAAAGTGCAGAAAGAGGATGAAATTATTCTTGAAGCTCTTACCCTTTGTAGACCATGAAGAATTTTGAAATAATTTGTATTAAAGTGTGGTTGGCATATAATATTATGTTAGTTCCAGGCATGTAACATAGTGGTTCAACATTCATACACCTTACAATGCGATCGCCACACTAAGGCTGGTAGCCAACTTTCATGGTGCCACGTTATCACAATATTATGGACTATATTCCCCTTCACCTTTCTCACCCGGTCCCCCCACCCACCTCCTCTATGGCAACCATGAGTCTGTTTCTGTGAGTCTGTTTTTGTTTTGTTTGTAGGGTTTTTGTTTTTTTTTTTACATTCTGTATTTAAATGAAATTGGATGGAAGTTGTCATTCTTTGTCTGACTTATTTCACTCAGGATAATCCCCTTGAAGTCCATCCATGCTATTGTGAACAGCAAGATTTCATTCTTCTTATTGCCAAGTAATATCCTATTATACACACACATACACCCATATGTGTGTATATGTACACACACACACATATAAAATCCATTCATCTATCAATGGGCACCTAGGTAATAAACATAGTGGAGTATATACTTTTTTAAATCACTGTTTTTGTATTCTTTGGATAAATACCCAGAAGTGAAATGACTGGGTCATATGATAGTTCTATTTTTAGTTTTTTGAGAAATCTCCATACTATTTTCCACAGTGGCTGCACCAAATTAATAGGACACTGACAGCGCATGAAGGTTCATGAAGAATTTCTTGATGTGAGCCTGCTCAGTGTCATGTCAGAAGAGACATTTGTGAAAACTAGCGATAACATCAGGTGTGCTTCAGCATTTACAGTTCCCACTAAAATAGGAAATTAATACTACCATCCCTCCTAAAAATGCTGGGTATGTACATCTTTAGACAACTTTTATTAGCTAATGATTTAGAATCCAGTGAAAGTCAGCATCTTCCTAGTCAATTAACATACTTAATTAAAACTCTATTAACTTTATTTGCTATGCAAAAAATGATTTGGGGATTTGGGGATTAGAGGGCTTTTGTTAGGGAGCTGAAATGCGCTGATGTCATGGGCTTTCTTCATAGATTTTGTCAATCGTATATATGGAAACCATTGCTCCACAAGTCAAAGATTTGAGCCAAAGAAAGAGGGGCTCACGATTTAGGAAAAGTAAATTCTTTTTTATCTTCCCACTTATATGTACATAGTGAATTCTAGTGTCCAAGAAAAACCCTTAAAATGAGATTCCTTCTCTTTAATTGGAAGGTAGCAAGTTCCTCAGGAGTGGTAGGTGGGGACCCCCATTGTCGGAACGCTGCATAGCACAGGAGCAGACTGGGGCTGTGTGGACCGTGGTCTGCAAGATACTCACACTTCGGGAGGAACGCGTCTGCACTTGCTCAATTATTTCTTGGCATTATTTAATGGTTTACACTATTTTCTATATATTTAAACACACATGTTTTTATTTTTTTTTATTGCTTGTCTGTAAGTTAGGCAGGCTAGTTTATGAACTCCATTTTTAAGTGGGAATACTGAATTCCAAAGATCCAGAGGGTCTGGGACTCTGTGGCCAAAGTCCCATAGAGCGGAAACGGTCACTCATAACTAAGTACTTCCCCGAGTCTCCAGGGGCCTGGTGTCTGTTGTGTTAGCAAAGTGCCGAAGTGCAACCCACCCTGTTTGGTCATATGTGGCTTATACAAAAGGAAGAACAGTAGCAGGCCTGGGGCCAGGAGGGCTCTCAGACTCTGGATTTAGCCATAGCTTTTTCAGAAGACTCAGGGGAAGGGCAATACCACAACATTCCAGCCATGTTCTTCCTCAGCTATGGTTTCAAATGCTGATGTGAAGTGTTTTTGTTGTGGTGGTGGTGGTGGATTTTTTTGAAGTCATGTTTCTTTGAAATTCCTATTAAATATGCAAAAATATATTTTAGGTACATATAGATAGTAATATTACAAGTTACATGTGTTGTGTTACTTGTCTCTCTTTGATTACTTGCCTGGATGGATTAGTTCAGTAAGTCAGGTTAAGAATAATTAGTGCATCAAAATGTACTTATTACTTATCACATGCCTGGTTCTAAGTTACATACTGTGTAAGATATAGAAAAATATGAAACATGGTCCCAGTTTGGGTACTGGCTATATTCTGAGAGGTCAGACAGTCCTATACATGAAACCAAGAACCAATACTATTCTAAAATACATTGCTGTGTATAGTGAGGAGGAAGTGAGAAATCGGTTTGTAAGAGCTGCTATCAGGTAGAGGCTAAGTGGTGGAGCCCTGGGGCCAGGCTACTCAGATTTAAACTCAGATTTAAACCCAGCTCCACCACTCACTGACTCTGTGGCCTTGCTCGCTGGTAGCTTCTCTTTACCTCAGTTTCTTCATCTGTCAAGTAGAGATAATGTCAACCGTTAGTGCTACTGTGAGGATTAATGCATCAAAACCTATAATACTCTGTATATAGTACATGCCCAGTAACTGTTGGCTATTATTTTGGGCTGGGATAATCCTGCAGATATTATGCAGGAGGTAAGACGTGGAGCAAATTGTATATAATGAAAGAATTTGAACGGGGAGAGAATGGGTTTTGGATCAGGTTAGCAAAGTAAATAAATGACCGCAGTGGAAAGGGAAGTTGCCAGCTCATGGATGAGTGGGAAACCTAGGTCACTGGAGCAGGGGAGGCAGATAGAGAGTATACAGTGCTGCACATGCAGAGAGGTGTGGGAGGACTGGGGAAGAGATGATTTGCCAAAGGGCTGGCCTGGTCTGGAACGTGAGGTTACTAACCAGACTGCTTGGAAGCTGGAGCGGGAACCCACTGCCCACTGTGTTGGTCTCTCGTTACATTCAAGCTCATTCATTTACAAAGATGAGGCAGGCTGTATGCCCTCTTATGTAATTATGGACTCAGTAGCATAGTTATTGGAGAGGAAGGATTCACAAGTGACTATTTTTAATTTAAACTTTAAAAATTTCTAAATTTTAAAATATCCTAGGCATTAATATTTTTGATCCAGAACTTCCTTGGACAATATTATGAATGAATGAGTGAATGAATGAATGAATGAATACATGAATGAGACCACCAGTCCATGGGAGGCTGTCTTTATGCAGAATGTCCTGTGAGCACACAGAACCTCAGTGTTAGCCATTAGCTGTTAAAATCGGACTGTATTATATTTCAGAAGTAGACAAGGCTGTATATGATGCTCTTTTTTTTCACATCAGGCTACTGCCTTTTCTTAGGCGCACATATTCTTTTTTTTTAATTTAATTTATTTATCTTTAGAAGGGAAGGGAAAGAGAGAGGGAGAGAAATATCAATGTATGGTTGCCTCTTGTGTGTCCCCTGCTGGGAACTGGCCTGCAACCCAGGCATGTGTCCTGACTGGGAATAGAACCGTGGTTGTTTGGTTTGCAGGCCCGTGCTCAGTCCACTGAGCCACACCAGTCAGGGCAAGAACACATATTCTTACAAACCCTATAGTATTTGCCATTATTTCTCCTTCTCCCCAGTCAACCTTCTCCCAAATTAAATGTGTCTGACTTGTATCTAATTTCCAAGGTCCTTCCTGGGAGACACTAGCTAATCACATATATGGCAAACTAGATCATGAATGTATTTATTTATTTGCATTATTATTTATATAATATTAATTTATACATCACATTTGATAAATTCTACAAGGCCGGCTTTATAGTGGCATATTTCCATAATTGCCTGTGACAGTAAGAAAGAGCCTGTACCAGAATATAAATCCAGACACTGCTTCCTTCAGCAAGAAATGTGTGTTGTGAAAAGGTCAGTATTTCTGGTTTCAACTGTTGACAAGTAAAAAGCTTAGAATTTGTCACTCCCATCTTTACCAAAGGAAAAGTTGGAACAGTCTGAAAATGAACAATTTTTCTTGGGCTCATTCAAAGAACTGAGGTCACAGGGCAAACCGACACTCGAAAAATCTGGAGGGCTGGGAGAATTTAGAGAGTCACAGCTAAAACATACTTACCCCAGGAAATACCCTCCATGGCCCTGTGTGGGTGGGGGTAGGATGGTGGGGGTGGGTCATCCCTGTGAAAGGAGCCCAGAGTGTTCTCTCTCTCAGAGTCCTACTTCCCAAGGGAAAGACTTTGCCTGAGGCTTAGGACAGCCTGGAGAATATCTTTCTTCACCATCTAACCTGCTCTAGTCTTCCTGTCTCAACCAAGTGAAGAAATAAAAGTTATACAACTAGAGAAATACTTAAGAAGGTTACAGACCAGAAACAGGCCCACGGAAAGACTGAGATTTAATCATAAGATTTTGGCTGCATTCCCTCCGCCCTCCCTGCTCACCATGCCTTCAGCAGGGCGCCAGGAGAATAGCAGTGGATGGAAGCTGAAGAGTGCTGGGCACAGATGGTCTCTGAGGAGGCGTGCTTAGAAAAGCCCAGTCAGAAACAGAGAATAGGCTGACTGTGACCAGAGGGGAGAGGGGAGGGAATTTCAGGGGAAAAGGGGAAGGATTTACAGGAACAAGTATAAAGGACACATGGACAAAAATTGGGGGGGGGGAATGGGAGGGAGGTGGGGAGGGCTGGTGGGGTGGGTTGGGATGGGAGTAAAAGACAGAAAAGTGTACTTAAACAACAATTAAAATAAAATTTTAAAAAAAGAAAAGCTCGGTCAGGAAAGACAAACAAGGACACTAGAAAATCCGAAGCCTCTTGCCTCTTAGGGCTCCAAAAACATTAAACACAACCCAACTTTTAGCCTATTTGCCTCTGTTGGCTTTCAACAAAAAATTAAAAGACTTGCCAAAAGAGAAAAAAACAGAACCTGAAGAGAATCAAACTCATATTTGTCTGTGCTCCAAGCTTTCAATGATTCTTTAGGGAACTGCTGATACCAGGCTGGATTGGGGGCCCAGGGAGGAGGGCAGGGGATCACTTATCCCTCTCTCCTCATTGCCTGGCAATGACTTGAGTGCGTGTCCCTTCCTCTTGAGGGTTTCCCCAGGCTCCCGGGTCCACCTGCTGTCTTACACCCTCCTACCACCAGGCCCCGTGATTACAGTTTCATGTCTCTCTCTTTGGTGGATTGATTCTTGTTTCCCTCATTGGACTATAAGCTTGATGAGAGCAGAAACTAAGTTCGTTTTTGCTGTTTATTTTTTTCCTTAACCCAATGCCTGATGCTTAATAAATACTTCTTAAATGAATGGATAGAAGTTACTTTTAAATGCTATATCAGCCCTGGCTGGTGTGGCTCAGTGGATTGAGTGCCGGCCTGTGGGTTTGAATCCCAGTCAGGGCACATGCTTGGGTGTGGGCCAAGTTCCAAGTGGGGGCACATGAGAGGCAACCACACAGTGGTGTTTCTCTCCCTCTCTTTTTCCCTCCCTTCCCCTCTCTCTTAAAATAAATAAATAAAATCTTTAAAATAATGCTGCATCGGATTGCTAGGCAGCCATATAAAGTAGCAGAGTGGATGGCTTAAACAACAGAAATCTATTTTTTCACAATTTGGGAGGTGTTGGCAGGGTTGGTTTCTTCACAGTCCTCTCTCCTTGGCTTGCAGACAGTGGTGATCTCCTTGTCTTCACGTGCTGTCTCCTCAGTGTGTGTCTGTGTCCTAAGTGTCTCCTCCTAACGGACTCTATCATACTGGATTGGGGCCCACCTAACTGCCTCATTTTAACTAACCTCTGTCTAGGCCTTGTATCTCCAAAAAAAGTCATGATCTTAGGTGCTGAGTGTTCGGACTTCAACATAGGGATTTTGAGGAGACATGATTCAGCTCATAATATGTGTGTTATTAGTATTTAGGCCTAAAAGCAAGACTAAGAATAAGTCATCTTTTTATGTCCCTTTTAGATTTAGAGGGTTAGGCTTGTATCCTCATTTTCTCATTGTTCATTCTGTGACCCTGGTATCCCCTCCACCGATCCATTATTTACCCTTTTCCTTTGACCTGAGGGGTTGATATAGGGTCTTACACTTCTGACTGTCTTTAATGCTGAGTTCATTGCCTTTTCTTTAGCAGATGGTTGTAGTCTACATGTGTACTCTTCAGAGGGTGTTTCCTTGATATCACTTGATAATATATGGATATTATCCTCATTTTACTAATGAGCAATAGAAACAATTTTCTCAAGGTCACACAGCTTATTAATGGGATAGTTATGAATAGAAACCATGTCTGTAGATTCTGAAACAAGTTTTTTTTCCCAGAATATTTTTTTGTACTAAAACCTTTTATAATTCTTATAGTCTTCCCAGAAATCCTGTGATCAGTTAGAGAAGGAAATTTCCTGGACCTCTAAACTGTACTCAAGCATTGAATGCCTGTGGTATTAGTCCCTTTATGTCACTTTCCACTTCAGCTGGAAATCTCAGGATGTGACAGTCCTACATTCCCATCCTCCCTTCCCAACATCAGTCTGATTGGTTCAGATAAGCTGGGGTGGAGCTTTTAGACATCTTCCTGCTCAGACAGCCTGAAAGGCCAGGTCTGCTGGGGTCTGTCCACAGTGAGACCATAACGTAACCATAGGATTTCTATTCCCCACATTTCTAACCTGGAAGCTGTTTCCTTCCCTTCTCTACTCTCAGGGTGGGGGGCGATTTATGTGCCCCTCATGTATGGGTCGTATGCTTCAAAGACACAGGGTGATGGGAGAGGCTCAGTAAAGTCCAATTCACACTGATAGGCAGTTTCTTGTGGCTGGGAATTCCATTTATGTGAACAGCTAAGATGTGTGAGATCCCCTCTGCCTCACGGATTGGAGCCCCTTTTCTTCCTGATGATGATGACTAAAGTGGGGGTGATGTTTCCCTTAATTTTTCTTTTAAAAAAACATTCTAAAAATATTTGTCTCCTCTGGGACATACGGGGTCACCGTGTGCTTTTCAAGTGCCTGCCTAGACACCAGAATCCATCTTCTCACCATTTCCTTCCACTTCCAGGCACGTTCTCATTTAGGGGTGTGTGTGTGTGCGTCTGTGTGTAACTGAGTATGTATGTGTTGAGGATATAATACAGAGTAATGTTTCTGTTTCTTTCTTTTTTGCCTGGAATAATCGATGTCAGCTTATTGAGGGAGGGCTTTTTGTGCACACCATTTTTCAGAAGTAGGTATTTGAAATTATTGTATGCAGCTTGCTGAGTTCCCCTACCAGTCCTCTTGGGGGTGGGGGAAAGCAGAAATGCTCTGCATTTTAATTAGTTGTTTTTCCCTCTTGAGGTGTGTTATTTTTAAGGTTGTCAATTTAAAGTAAAAATACTCCTCTAAAGTGTCGGAGTAATATGGAAAATGGCAATTTGATATAATTTTGGGAAAAGCTCTTGAATCCTAACATTGTATCTAAAGTTAGGTCCATGTAACAAATGATTATTTAACAAAGTAAAAGCGTTGAGCCAGACAGATATTTGAGCTCTTCTCCTGGGCACTGGGCATCAGGAGAGATTAACAGAAGTCCCTTTCCTGGGACAGACTGCCAATGAAAGAGACAGAGTATGTCTCAGTGATAAACAAAAAGAGCAGAGAGCCATCAGGACACAAGAAAGAGCTTTGCAGGTAGAAGCGGGCCGTCAGGCCAGGGATTTTTAAGTGCTCATATCTTTCCTCCTGCATATCCGTTTCATCAGTGGGATAAGCTTTGTAGATTCAGTCTCAGCAACACTTTGAAGGTCTTTGCATTCATTAAATTTTTATATACTGTGTTTCTTTTCTTTTTTATTCCTTTTATTTAATCTAACACACAAAGAAAGGAACAAATTTATTGATACATCACCTAATAAAATACTAATCTGTTGTAACACAATGCTTATCTCGCATTAGCATTCGTGTTAGTTTTAAAAAGTAATTCGTCCATAGACATTCATTATACATGATATTAAAGAGAGCTCTTTCTACAAGAGAAAAGGTGTTAGGAAAATGACTAAATCTCAGAATGAGGAATCGATTATGATCAAGTTCTCTTTTGAAATCAGGTACAATTTTAATGCCTAATAATGCATTTTAGAAACAAGCCAAGGCTGGCCAGTAAGCCCTAGCAACATTCAAGTGATATTTATAAATAGACTAACTGTGTTTAGTTCCGAGGGAAAGATTCCTGTGGTCAGGACAAAGCCCATCCTGACTCTGTGAACAGGTATTGGTGGTGGCCTTGTCAGAGCCCTCTTACATTGTAGGAGAAAGGCAAACAACTCAGGGAAAATGAGGACTCCAAGTGGATCATTCTTCAAAATGAAGAGCAGTCCTCCCACTTTCTCTTGAGACATTTCTTCCTTAATTTGGGGATTTTACATTTGCTGTTCTGGAAGGCACACATGTTCTCCTTGCACGTATGCCAAATCCCTCTCCTGGGTTTCTGTGAAAGCAGTTAATCTACCTAACAGCATTTTGATTAGACAAAAAGATCGTTTCATCTTATCTGGGGACAAGAAAGTGGCATGAACAAAGGCTCTGCTTATGTCTCTCTTTCTAAATGATTTCCTAATCCGTGGAAGGGTTTCTAATGGAGTAGTCTCTGCTAGGAGCTCTCTGCTGTGGCGATCTGTTCTTCCCTGTTAAAGACAAACAGAGCAGTCTGCAGTCCATTCGCAAGGTCTCCTGAATTCATAGAAATACAGTATTCAGGTTCAGGAAAAGTGCATTTTGACTGTACATAGTTAAATAAGGGTTATAGCAAGAAAAAAACAGATTAAAAATACATTCTGGATTAGAAGGGCTCTTTGTAAGAGAGAAAATCAGGAAGAGTCTTTTTTTTTTTTTTTCTCTAGCAGTTCTTATAACCCTTAGCAGGAGAGCCAAAAAGCTGCTGGAAAGGATTATAGCTTTTGTCTCTGAAAGGTATTAGTTGCAAACTGGATTAGCTGTCCTTATCAGTTTTGGATTGAAAAATACCCTTGTAATGACACAGCCCTCTATAAGAAGTGCTGCCATGTTAATACCTATTAGGGGTTGGTCACAAATAAGTCTTCCAAGAGTGAATAAGGGCAGTAGCCATATTTCTCAAACTAAAAATAAAGAGTCAAACTCTGAAAAAAAGCTCATTGTTAGTTTCAAATTTATCTACAAATGAATGTGTGAGATTAATGTATATTCATAATTCATTTAATAAATCCTACTCATTAAAAAGAAAATTTACAAAACTAGAACACTTTGAAAAAATGCAGATATGTGGCAGCTTTATAGTTGACCTGGTAAGCAATTATTGTTCCAGTTTTAATTTTTAATATCTCTTTGGTTGATTGAGTGCAGTAATGGCTTCATTTTTCTCAGGCCTCCCTGTGTATTTCCACACGGCTCTAGGCTTGGTCATATGACATGCTGTGGCCAATAGCATGCAAGCTGATGTGACTCTTGCAGAGACTTGACAAGCACTTTTGCCTGGGTTTTCCCTCTGGCTTTCTCTTGGAACCCCACTGCCACAGGAAGGGGCCCACGCTCATCCCCTGGAGGACAGAACCTACGGTGGGGAATGCAGATGCCTGGCCAGCTGTCAGCCAGCCCTGAATCGACCCCGAAGCCGACAGCTGACTCATTAAAGAGCCCCAGAATAGCTTAGCCAGGACTAATCCCCAAACAGCAGAACTGTCCCTCTGAGCTCAGCTTGCATTGCTCACCTGCAAATATGTAGGAAAAATAAGTTGTTCTGAATTTTTGGATGGTTCATTATGTAACAAAAAATAGCCAATATATTGCCATTTAAGAAAGTTCCTAAGATATTTGACTTTGTTATCTGTAGACATGGTAAATCCTGGAATGTGACAGTGGGAAACTCTTCATCTCTGGGCTTTCTCTGTGAGGAAAGTGTGTTTCAGATGTGAGAGGCTGATTTGAAGCCCCCAGCTAGTTAGAGACAGCCTGGAAGTGGGACCTGATCCTCCTGGCTATCACCTGATCTTCCTACTAGGTGATCAGTATCCTTCCTTTTGCTTATAGAAAAGATATTGTCTGTATAGTATATAGACTAGAGTTATGTCACTAATATTTACAGTGGAATGTGGTGTACACATTTACCTGTGCCCATGTTCTTCTATGATGAATTCTCATTCTGACTCTGGTTCTGGTGAATGGTTTGTCTGTACACGTGATGCACACAGGGCCATACCCCACCCCACCCTCCAACCTTGAACTCATGAGCTGTCAAATCCTGGATTACGCAATTTCTAAGCAGCTGTTATACTGACTGTCCACACATACATAGACTTTGTAAGGAGCCAGTGAACTCAGATAGATTTAGACAGTAGGCAGCATAAACTCCATGTTCAGTTCAGTTCTCCCTGCTCCCGAGTCCCATGGGGATGAGGCAGAGGCAGGTCCTGGTAGATACTGTGCATACATGGGTTTGTGTCACAACTGAGGCACATGGAGCTTGGAAAATTCTCAGTCTTTTATAGGAACTACTAGAAAAATTGCTCAAATTTTGTGTGAGGGAACACATTATCTTTATTATCCTTGTCAGGAAACAGATATCCTCTCTGACCCGGAGGGAGACACTATCTCTAGCTTCCAGGGCTCTCTGTTCTGCCAGCGACCTTGAACAAAGTTGTCATTGCCTTTTGCTCAGAAGAGTTGGGGAGAGGCCAGATCGGTGCAGAAGTGTCTCCCAGCAACCATGCTGCTCTGCCTCACCTTCATCTCTTGGCTGGCTTGTTGCAATAGTCTTGGACCACTCTCATTGCTTCTATTCTTGTTTGATTCATTTTCACTCTCTGTAGTTGGGAGAATTAACTTTTTATAAGATAAAGCTATTAGTAGCACTGCCTCTTCATTGCACAGTAAAAACAAACAAACAAACAAACAGCCCAACCCCTTACACTATTTTATAGGATGAGCCTCTGCCCTACTTACCACCATCATACGTGGTGAAAATGACCTTTGAGCCCCTAGTCACTTTGGCGTTCTTTCATTTCCTCAAGTCCACTGATTCTTTTTTTTTTTAATTTCAAGGACACTGCACATGTTATTTCCTAGAATGCTCACCCCTTCACTTAATCACCTGTACCCCACCCCCCACCAGCTTCACATATATTTCTTGTGGCTTCCTCCTTAACTCATAGGTTTCATTCCAGAACCCAGAATTAGATTGGCTTCTTTATCTCTACTACTGGTTATTATTAAACTCATTGGTTTTGCTCATTACTTTAAAAAAAAGCTTTATTGAAATATAAGTCATATACTATATACTTCACCCACATAATGTAGACAATTCAATGAAGTATAACACCATTACTACAATTAATTTTAGAACATTTCCATCACTCTAGTGGCTTTATTCTTAACACTTGCATAATTTGTAATGATGTATTTTTAAAAAATATTTTATTTATTTTTAGATAGAGGGGAATGGAAGGAGAAAGAGTAGGAGAGAAACATCAGTGTGTGGTTGCTTCTCATGTGTCCCCTACTGGAGACCTGGCCTGCAACCCAGGCATGTTCCCTGACCAGGAATGGAACTGGTGACCCTTTGCTTCACAGGCTGGTGCTCAGTCCACTGAACTACACCAGCCAAGGCTGTAATGATATATTTTTGTTTGCTTAACTCATTTATCTTTTGTCTCCCTCACCAAATTGTAAGCTCCAGGAGGACAGGGAACAGGTCTTTTTATTCACCACAGTATATTCAGCAGAAAGCATTGAATCTGGCACATAATAGACAAGTGTTTCTTGGTTGAATGTGAAAGGGAATCTTGGGGGAAGAGGCGTTTTCCACATAGACGGAATAGTACAATTAAAGGCACCAGATGGAAAATGATATCACAAGTTTAAAGAACTGAAAGAAACTGGAGTAGCTTGCAAGAAGAGAGCAAAGGAACCAATGGTGTTAAGATGAGGGTGGTAAGGTAGGCAGGGGCCTTCCAAGGCTTTGATTAGAATTTCAGTTTAATAATTGTGTTCATTCCACATTGTTCTCTGCTTGAGGTTTACTGAGAAGCTCTTGCCCCAGTCAAAGAAATGGTATGGGAACTCTTTTCCAACTATTTGAGCATTTGGAGGTTGCCAGAGTTCATATAAGTGCTGAAGTATTTCTGGGATGTATCTTCATATGATACAGGGATCTTTGAGCCATGTCTCAGGTATAGGCTTTACCATGATCTTACTTAAACTATGGGCCACAATGTTCCATTGAATTAATTTCAAACTTATACCCATAGGGGCATACTAGTCTGACCACCTCTCTTGGGTACTCACATAATGCTACTATCTTTTCTGCTCAAGCCATAGCTGGAACAGGTGTCAAAATAGGACTTAGGTGTTCAATCGTCTGGATCCCAAACCCTTTGTCTTGTCTTTATCTTATCCCACTTAACTTCTATTCTTCCTACAGAGTCCTGCCTCCTGTATTAAATAAAGACTTCTAATGTGAAGGCTCTCCTTCTACTCCTGTATCCTGTGATAGCACTGATGTTCCATCTAAAAAGTCATGAAAATGGTGAGTCATGTACTCTTATAGGTCACTACTCCTCACCCACCCACAAGTACAAACATGGACTCCTCTTACTACAGCAGTGAGAAACAAAACACAAGGTCCTTTCTCAACCTGTCATTCCACTAGGCAATCTTTGTTTCTTCTGAAGTTTTCATCCCAAGGGCAATGACAAAAGAGACCCATGAGGTGTCGTAAAGCAGATAGGAAGATGATGTGGAAAGGAGGTAAATTCAAATTTGGTTTTCTTAGAAGATCATTTAGGCTGGATTGGAGGAGAGAGGGACTGAATGTTAAGTAAGTCTTCCAATATTAAAAAAACAGATTGTTGGCAGCTTGGGTTTTGAGACTGGTGATGAAAATAAGGCAAACAAACTCAGAAAAATA
>PVKM010012303.1:0-31880 GCA_004027735.1 Carollia perspicillata | reverse complement strand
TTATTCATATGTAAATATAATGGGAAAATATCATCAGATAAGCAAGTGCTTGGAATATATAAAGCTGACATTTCTGTCCTTAAAAATTGAAGTAGACACCATAATAAATAAGAGTAATATCTCCAGCTGAAATGCACTTTTACTGAATAATAATATTTTTAGAAATTTGCTTGTTCAAAATTAAGGAAGACATTTTTTGCATAACTAAATCAAGAGCACATATTAAAGGAACTAACATAGATCAAAATAGTTACAGTTAAAGGAATGCATGATTTCTGAATTTGAAACTGAGATGGACACAATACACACAATCACAGATGGCCCAGAAAATCAAATAGTGAATTCAATGACTAACATAAGAACTTATTCTAGAATTCAAAGTAAAGTTTGATATAAGAAAATGATGAGTAAGATTAAGATATTAGTATCATTCATTTTATGCTTAATAGATTATCTATTAATTATACACAGATACAGTGGATAAGAACAGGACTAACATTATATGAAGAAAAAATAATGTTTTTAAAATGCACATAGCCAGATCCGATCTAGAACACTTTAAAGTTTATAAACATATAAGCCATTTTAGGATATTCCATCTTGGAAAAATAAGTTATTACTAAAAACTAAATAAAAAATAGCTGAGACCTTTTTACATTTGTAAATGCATGATGATAAATTAGTATTTACACATCTTAAGGGGAAAAAATGACCCAAAATTTTTCTACCTAGCCACATAGCCATCACTGTTGTTGCTGGGAGAGGCAACTCAGTGATACCCCTGTATCATTGAGTTGCCTCTCCCATGATATTTCAGAGGTTTCAGAGGCTGCAATAATACATGTTTCCCTAAAATGTGTTTTTCCAATATTTGTTCTGGCACAATGAATATAAACCAAAATAAATAACTAAAACTATAAATTAATAAAAGAGATTGAAACAGAGAAAGAAAGTAGTGCTTATCTTGAAGGAATTTAATATTATAGATTTTATAGAAAAGAATTGTGTTGGTGTAAGTTAGTGATAGAGTTTCATTTTTTGCATGTAGGTGTCTAGTTCTCCCAACACCATTTGTTAAAGAGGCTATTTTTGCTCTGATTTATGCTTCTTCCTGCTTGTCAAGTATTAATTGACCATAGAGACTTGAGTTTATTTCTGGGCTCTCTGTTCTGTTCCATTGGTCTATGTGCCTATTTTTATGCCAGTACCAGGCTGTTTTGATTACAGTGGTCTTGTAATCATCAGGTATTGTGATCCTTCCTGCTTTGTTCTTCTTTCTCAAAATTGCTGAGTCTATTTGGGGTCCTTTATGGTTCCATATACATTTCTGAAATGTTTGTTCTATATCTGTGAAATATATCATGGGTACCTTAATAGGGATTGCATTTAATCTATAAATTGCTTTGGGTAATATGGACATTTTGATTATGTTAATTCTTCCAATCCACGAGCATGGTACATGCTTCTATTTGTTTGTGTCTTCCTTAATTTCTTTATTCAGCATTGTATAGTTTCCTGAGTACAGGTCTGTTACCTCCTTGGTTAGGTTTATTCCCAGGTACTTTATTTTTCTTGTTGCTATATCAAATGGGATTTTTTTCCTGATTTCTCTTTCTGTTGTTTCATTGTTGGTATACAATGCCTTTGATTTCTGAGTATTGACTTTGTATCTGGCTGTTTTGCCTAATTCATTTATTAGGTCTAGTAGTTACACCAAACACAAAAATAAATTCAAGGTGGATAAAAGACTTAAATATAAGTCATAACAGCATAAAAGTCCTTGAGGAAAACATTGGCAGGAAAATCTCAGACATATTACACAGCAACATCTTCACAGATATATCCCCTGAAGCAAAGGACATAAAGGAAAAAATAAACAAATGGGACCTCATTAAATTAAAAAGCTTCTGCATGGCTAAAGAAAACAGCATAAAAATTAAAAGAGAGCCAACTGTATAGGAAAACATATTTGCCAATGACACCTCAGACAAGGGCTTGATCTCCAAAATATATAAAGAAATCTCACAACTCCACTCCAGGAAGACAAAAAACCCAATTAAAAAATGGGCAAAAGATTTGAACAGACACTTCTCCAAGGAGGACATACAGAGGGCCCAGAGACACATGAAAAGATGCTCAGCATCACTAGCCATCAGAGAGATGCAAATTAAAACCATAATGAGATAACACCTCACACCCATCAAAATGGCCAACATAAACAAATCGACGAACAAGTGTTGGAGAGGATGCCGAGAAAAGGGAACCCTAGTGCACTGTTGGTAAGAATGCAGACTAGTGCAGCCACTGTGGGAAACAGTATGGAATTTCCTCAGAAAACTAAAAATGGAACTGATTTTTGATCCAGCATTTCCGCTGCTGGGATTATACCCTAAAAGCCCTGAAACACCAATCCAAAAGAACCTATGCACCTCAATGTTCATAGTAGCACAATTTACAATAGCCAAGTGCTGGAAGCAACCTAAGTGCCCATCAGCAAATGAGTGGATCAAAAAACTATGATACACAATGGAATTGTGTAAAATCATTGTGTAAAATTGTGTAAAATCATGTAAAAACTATGGTACACAATGGAATTCTATGCAGCAGAGAGAAAGAAGGAGCTTATACCCTTTGCAACAGCATGGATGGAACTGGAGAGCATTATGCTAAGTGAAATAAGCCAGGTGGTTAGGGACAAATACCATATGATCTCACCTTTAACTGGAATATAATCAACAAAAGAAAAAAGCTAACAAAATATAACCAGAGTCATTGAAAATAAGAACAATTTAACAATAGCCAGAGGGGAGCGGGGAGGGGACAGAGGGGAGAAGGGTTTTCAGGAGCTACTATAAAGAACATGTGGACAAAAACCAAGGGGGAGGGTGGAAGCAAGGGAGGGAGATGGGTTTGGAGAGGGTTGGAGGAGGGGTGGGGAGAAAATACAGACAACTGTAATTGAGCAACAAAAAAAATTAAAAAAAAGAATTGTGAATTTGTGAGAAAAGCAAGAGAAGAAAGTATTAATATGCAAGTTTTCTTATCATATGTAATACAGGAAGATTACCAATAGATACTATTTTCACTTAATATCAGTAAAATACTAGGAAAATATAAATATATTTTAATATTAAAATCAGTGGTATAAAACTAATATGTAAACCACCAAACAACTGATGGAAATATATCAATTAAAAAACTATAACAATATATACATTCATCTATGAAGGAAATAAGTGACATGTTTAGTAGTTATTTTTTGAGTGGTGGGGTTGGAAGTGATCTAATATGAGACAATTTAAAAGTTTTCATTATAAATTTTATTTTTTGTATTTTGCAAAATGGTTTATTTTGCTTTTATATTTAAAGAAAATATTATCACAGTATTGGGGTCTAAAGTAAGGTCTTGTAGATGAATATACAATCCTATTACTCTTTCCCTGAATATAAGGCCTACTGCAAAAGGTCCAGTCATTGTTAATAATGAGAACCATTTATGCAACACTGATGTAACCTGGCAGCCAAGGAGAGTACACTGGAATGTGCATGTGTGAACAATGATGACTTGACTGTACTGGTCAGTGGGTGCAGTAGATGCCATTAGTGAGCATGTACACTCTGTGGCTGTCACATTCAAAATGACTAAGCAAGTAGAACAATGAGTCTGCAACAAATTTTGCTTTAAGCCTGAACAGTCCACCGTGGAAACTATTTGGATGATTCAGAAGGCTGCAGCTATGGGCAACTGGTGATTGGCAGCTTCATCACAACAACTCACCAGCTCATGCATCATGTCTTGGGCAGAGTTTTTTGGTGAAACATCAAACCAACCAGGTGACTTAAACCCCCTACAGCCCAGATCTGGCACTCTGCGAATTCTGGCTTTTCCCAAAACTGAAACCACCTTTGAAAAGGAAGAGATTTCAGGCAGTCTATGGGATTCAGAAAAATATGATGGGGATGCTGATGGTGATTGGGAGAACTGTGTGAGATCCCAAGGTACCTACTTTAAAGGAGGTGGTCATTGTCCTATGTACAATGTTCTTGTATCTTCTTCAGTAAATTTATCTTTTTCATATTACATGGCTGGATACCTTCTAGATAGACTTCATATTTCCATGTTATCAATTGCTCAGGAATCTTAGGCAGTACCTTGCCTAAATCTTGGTCTACAACCATGGATTTAGGTAAGATCCCAGAGATCTCCCAGTGAAAAAAACTGAAACTCCCAACTCCATATGGTTAGTGGGTTAACCCAAGCCTGAAACAGAAAATGGCAATTGTCAACAAGCTCTCTGTGGCAAAAATTCACCAAGAAGTTAGAAGAACTGATCTAAATGTCTGTCCTCCACATGAAGGACCAAAGATTTTGGGGATTGTTTTTCAGTTTGTAAGGCTGCTTATAGAGAACTTGCTATCATGATGAAAGGTTTCAATTCTAAAGAGATAACTATTTGACTTAACTGAGAACTGTAAGTGTAGGAACCTAGACAAGTTTCTGCATTAGCTGCAGCTGAAAAGTTGTAATGATAGAAAATAAATGTTCTTTCTCCCAACTTGGCCAATCAGAAAGCTGGAATGAGCTCTGCATTGTAAACATTGGCAGATACTGAAAAGGTGGGCCAGCTAGAATAATGTGTCTATTATAACTCAAATAATATAATCTATATAATGGCAATAACCACTTATATATAGAATAGCATATGCTAGGCCCTGTTCTAAATTCTTTAAATAGAAAGTTCACTTAATTCTTTGAACAGCCCTGTAAGCCAGTAATAGTATCTAAATTTGACAACTAAGAGACCTTAAACACGAAATGATTAAGGAAGTTGATCAGGCTGTAGAGCAAAGATCTGAATTAAAACAGGTTGGTTCCAGAGTCTGTGTGCTCCGGCACCACACTACATAAATTGCAACAACGATCTTAGATAAGTCTCTGGGGATTGCATTATCCATGTGTAAATAATAAAATTGGTTTAGACCATTTCTAAACTATCCTTAATCTCCAATATATTAAAATTAAGTTAATATTAAGATAGCAAGGTGTCCCATCACAGAGCTCTAGGCCAATAGAAACTTATAGATTCATGGGTTATAACAACAACATGCACATTCCCCTTTAAAAGAAGTGCCAAAATCCATCCCTGCAATAGGACCTTTATTCTTTCATTTTAGTGATACTGGGTACTGACATAAGCCCCATAAGAAATGAACCACTACTCTGGAGAGTGACTGCCAGAAGAATCTGTGATTTTTTACTTTAATTTATTAGCCCTTATTGTTTTCTACTGCATTGACTGAAGCAATTCTGATGAATTAGACACACATGTTTTGTGCATTGACTTCATTACCTGTTCTGTGAATTAAGTTGACTGGACAGATCTAGCAAATCCTTAGGAATAAAGTATTAGAGTTTAAAATACTGAGAAGGAACACAGAGATTTTTCTCTTGAGCATCTATAAAGGTAATATAGAGCCACAGCTATATTCAAATTAGATTAAGTCCAATTTTGTTAGGAATAATCATTTCATAATAATCAACAACAGTTGCATCTTTTACTCTGAAAAAGGAATATTCAAAATCAAATGGTGATGTTAGTTCAGAAATACAACTAAAATCATTAGTTTCAAACAAGCTGATAAAACAAATTTAAAAAAATAAAAACAGCTGTTTCAATCCATAATTTGTAGGGTACAGGGTATATGATTAGTGTAGACCTTTACAGAGGCTTCTCATGGTGAATTCCAGTTCCTTAGTGAAATGAATGAAGCCTGAAAAACCTCACAAGAAGCTTTGCTTTTTGTTATCTTTTTTTCTCCCATGTATTCAGATTAAGCTGTAAGAAAGAAGGAAAACGAATAAAAATAATGCAGAAATGCCTTAAAAATAAGTTAAGGGAGTGGTCTCACAGGGTATATTCAAATACAAATAAACTTCTACATTCATAATATCAATGAAAATGTGCATGGGCTTCACTTTTGTGACACAATTTTACACAGTATTTGAAAATCTATTATTAGGCAAACTGATAAGTCCTTTGATTGGAGTAGGTAGGTAAATTCTACTCATATTGTGTTTTCCTGCCAGTTATGTCTCTAACCTATTATGTGACATGATAATGATATATTTTTCTTCTTTCTAGACATTTTTTATAAAATATAAATAAAAGTTAAAGAAAAATATTGGTGAGCCTGAGAAGAATTTCTAGTGGAATGTTTTATTGAGGAAGAGGTTAATTTTAGTATGTGAGTATTAATTATATTTGATGTTTTACTACTTTCAAATTTTGCAAGGAAAGTTGTCTTCATGCAAGAAGAAATTATTTTAAGGAAACAAACAAATACCAAAAAAACTCCAAATGACAATAATAATAAAAATAACAGTTAGCCAGTGTTGACTCCAGAAATACAATAAAGTTAAATGTTCAGTTTTATTCTCAGCAAAGAATTCTTTTTACATAGCATGCATGCAATGATTTTAGGCTCAATTCTAATTTAGTTTCACTGCATAATTAAGCAGCAAAGTCAGAAGAGCTATGAGGAATTGAACTCTTCTTTCTCGCATTGACCAACAAGACATTTTCTGTGTAGTGACCCCACTGTTTTGGGTTCTATCATGTACATTGGAAAGTCTTATCTGTTTAGGACTCCTAGGATAAAAAGCCTTTAAAATCCAAAGTTCAATAATAAAAAGACAAGAAAACAACACAAACTAGAGAAACATTGCATTGGTGAATCACGGTGTGATTAATGAGTGGATTAAAACTCGATTTATTCCATTGCTGGACATTCAAGGTGAGAGAACTAAAAATCTGGACAAAAGAAACCAGAAGGTTGTGGTAAGAGAATCGGCCAACCTAAAATCATCAGAAATCTAAGCGGTCCCCAGTAGAAAGAAAAATGATAAAAGTTAATAGAGCTTAAATTAATGTAAAACCGTAAATAGCCATCAATTAGTGCAAAACTGAAATAGCCTTCATGGTTGCCACTAGAACTCTGGGTAACATCAAGAGGAAAATGAAGCACATTACATGGAGAGGGTTAGGCCATATTAATTCCATTTTCAATACTTGAAATACCAATGATAGATTACTAAACTATAAAATCCGTGGGCTCTGCAACCTTGTATCCTTAGTTCCCATCAAAATGTTTAGCATGAAGCCACTTTTCAATACATATTTGATGACTGTAAGAATGAATGAATACACTGAATGTAAAAATGAAGAAAGAATGATGAATTTGAGAGTATATATTGATATATTGATGCAGCACACAATGATGCTGATGTTACAAAAGAAACAAACTATTAAATTTACCCTTTGCCAGGTTTATGGAAAATTTTGTTCAGTTCATATTTCAATAGACACTTTAGGTTAGTTTTAAGTTCTTCTGTATATTTATCTCCCTTTAAAAATCAATACATTTTCAAAATTATCACTGCCTACCTCATAAGTTATTCAAAAACTTTCTTCCTCAGGACTTCTGGCCAAGGTAGAGGCATAGGTAGACACATTTCACTTCCTCATGCAACTGCAAAAAGGAATTACAACTAAATCTCAAAACAAATAACACCCAGAACTTTCAGAAAATCAAACTGAATGTAAGTCCAACAACCAAGGATTTAAAGAAGCCACATTCATCCAGATGGGTAGGAGTGGCTGAGATGTGGATTTGGGGCAGAGAGGCAGTGACAGCAGCAGAGTGGGGATCAGGGGCAAAGGCAGTCCCACATTCATGTGTGGTTGAAGAAGATTGGGAGGGATGCCTTGGGAGCAAGCAATCCCAGCCCCAGGCCAGGCCACACAGCCCAGGGTTCCAGTGCTGGGAATATAAATTCCTATAACTTCTGGCTGTACAAACCAGTGGGAGTTGGGATGGTGCAAAATACTGCTCGATTTTCAGGGAGCTCTGCTTAAAGATCCCGCATTGTCTTAAAACATATGCAAACCTACCCGCTCTGGCATTAAACACCAGGCAACAGCTAGAATGGCACCAGTCACATATGGGGAGTGGGTGAAGCAATTGCAAATGAAGTAAGTGATGGGCAAATCCCCCAAAACCAGGCAGCAGCACAGTTCCCTCTCTGAGCCCTTCACCCACCCAGAGCCACAAAGCCATGAATCAGGTTGCCTCCACCCTGGTGCCTTCCTAAGTCTCCACCCCACACAATTTACAAGTGTCTTTTTCAGGGAGTCAAAGCATCTCTACCTAAAACACAGAAATAAATACAGGGAAGCTGCCAAATTGAGGAGACAAAGAAATGTGCCCCAAATGAAAGAACAGAACAAAACTCCAGAAAAAGAACTAAATGAAATGGAGATAGACAACCTATCAGATGCAGAGTTCAAAACACTGGTGATCAGGAGGCTCAAAGAACTCAGTGAGCATGGCAACAACATAGAGGACGAAATGAAGGCTACACTAAGTGAAACAAAGAAAAATCTACAAGGAACCAACAGTGAAGGGAAGGAAGCCAGGACTCAAATCAATGATTTGGGACATAAGGAAGAAATAAACATTCAACCAGAACAGAAAGAATAAGCAAGAACTCAAACAAACAAAAACGAGGATAGTATATGACTATGAGACATCTCCAAATGTGCCAACATGCGCATCATCGGGATGCCAGGAAGAGAAGAAGAAGAGCAAGAAATTGGAAACTTATTTGAAATAATAATGAAAGAAAACTTCCCTAATTTGGCAAAGGAAATAGACATACAAGTCCAGGAAGCACAGAGAGTCCCAAATAAGTTGGACCCAAAGAGGTCCATACCAAGACACATCATAATTAAAATGCTAAAGATTAAAGATAAAGGCAGCATCTTAAAAACAACAAGAGAATAGCAGAGAGTTACCTACAAAGGAGCTCCCATAAGACTATCAGTTGATTTTACAAAAGAAACATTATAAGCAAAAGAGGACTAGTATGTAATACTCAAAGTGATGAAAAGCAAGGTCCTATCACCTAGATTACTCTATCTAACAAAGCTATCATTAAGCATGAGGACAGCTAAAGTGCTTCCCAGACAAGGTAAAGCTAAAGGAGTTTATTCGTCATCACCAAGCTATTTTACAAGAAATGTTAAAGGGACTTATTTAAGAAAAAGAAGATCAAAACTATAAACATTAAAAAGGCAACAAATTCACAGCAATCAACAATTGAATCTAAAAAACAAATAAAAATAAAAATAAAAACCCCCTAAGCAAACAATCAGAACAGTAACAGAATCATAGGTATGGAGATTGGAGATCATTTGGAGGGTCATCAGCTCAGAGGGGAAAGAGGGAGAATGGGGGAAAAGATGTAAGGATCAAAAAGCATAATTTGTATGTACAAAATAGACAGGGGTATATTAAGGATAGTATTGGAAATGAAGAAGCCGAAGAACTTATAGGCATAACTCATGGACATGAACTAAGAGAGGGGCTGCTGGAGGGAAGAGGGCTACTAGGCAGAGGAGGACAAAGGGGGAAAATTAGGACCACTGTAATGACATAATCAATAACACATACTTAAAAAAAAGTTTTTCCTTCGTGTTTCCTATGTGTTTTAGCCAGTTTTCAAAAACAAAATATGAAACCTGCATTAATATCAATGAAATGTTTAACACAGAGCAAAGTGCAGAAGTAATGGAATAGCAGTCATTATTGGACTATAACTAAGAAACATATGGACCAATAAGTATCACCTGTTGGAGAACCTTCTCTTCCTTCTGAGGGAATCTTCAGAGCAATCACCCCAGGAATTTGCTGCATGCAGCCTCCTCACCACATACTAGATGCCCTATAAACAAATATTTAAATCCATCACAAACAGGCTCCTAATCAGATCTTCTTAGAAAAGAACATTATTCTTGTATACAAAAGCCATTCCTAAATAGGTTTAAACTAAGAACTTCACAATAGTGGATTTACAGTAATGCTTCTGTTACTAGTATGATAACATAGACCAGCATTGAATTTAGCAATCTTAGGGGTAATATATAATTAGTCTTTTTGGCTTTATGACAAGAAAAAAAGATGTTATTTTTGTTTTTTTTTAATTTTCCTCAATTGTTTCTACATGCAAGACCCTCATCTCATCTCCACTTTTTAGAGACCCACTTTAGTCAATTAAAACACATTTTTATGTTTTAAATTTATGCATAAATTGTTTAACTCCTAAGAAACATTTTTATATTTCATATTATCTACAATTGTTATAAATTATATAATTTTACTTTTTTGTAACTTCAATCTATCATAAAGAAAGTGAAAAAATTCAGTTTTCATTGCATGCCAATCTTTTTTGAAGTTGCAAGACTACTAATAAACCAGTGACTTTAATATAACTTACAATGTTAGCATTCATATTCTGGAGCAGAGGTTATATGTCTTAGAAAAAGTATGTAAATAAGGTAGCAACGTTGAAGTCCATGTTTGTTTGTCATTCCACTCCTTTCTGTTACGATTTACACTAAATTTCATTTAATATGATTCTTGAAGTCTTATTTCAGATTTGGTTTAAGCAAGTAGAATGTGCAGTGATCAACGTAGAGAATCTTTTTTAAAAAATCAGTCATGGCCTCTCCAATAATAACATTTTATAGTCAGCTTTTCAGTGGCAACTTTAATAATACTAATTCATCCCATATATAAAAGACTGTAATGTAAGTATTTCAGAGCCCTAAACTCATAATATAATATGTGACTCATTTTATGCAAACACTCCTTTAAGGTATCTGATGATACTGCAGAAACTTTTGCTAACATAGTCCTATTACCTGTACATATCTACACCAAAGTCTTAATTTTGAAGTAACATAATATTGAAGAACTGCAATGTGTATAAAAGAAATAGTGCCAACACACCATTATAGCAAGGTATATATTTTTTTATTTTTATTTTTAATAGTCAAATATTTAATTTATTTTATAACTTTTTATTTTTTAATTACAGTTTACATGCAGTATTATATTAGTTTCAGGTGTAAAATCAGTGATTAGATATTACATAACTTACTAAGTGATCATCCTGATAAAGCTAGTACCCATCTGATATCATACATAGTTATTACAACATTGTAGACTATATTCCCTATGCTGAAATTTACATTTATGTAACTATTCCGTAACTATCAATCTGTGCTTCTAATTTTTTTTTAGTTTAAATGACCTAACAAAATAAAACAAGGTGTGTTGCTGAAGGTAACCACTCAGCACAATAAGACATTTAAATTCAATCATTTAAACAGTGTATTAGTTAAATAAAACTAACATATTTTCAACTTCTGATAGAGTGTGTAGGAAAAAAAACATTGATGTAGATATAAGCTCAATAAGGCAGTATATATTATTCATTTCAGAGCATGGGCTTTGAGTAAGAAAAATGTTCTTTCCATCCTTCCCCTATAGGATTTTGAAGTCTGTTTTCTCAGGTATAGAGTGAAGTGAATAAAACTAACTAAATCATTAAGTGTTGGTGAGCATTAAATAAGATAAAATAAAAGGGATCTAGCAAATGTAGGGTTAGGCAAAAGTAGGTTTATAATTGCTTGTACGAAAAATAATGTAAGAGTAAACTTTGTGTTTAACATACAACTGTAAACCTACCCTTGTTCCACCCTGTATTCTTTCCCATTGTGAATTTTCCATAAGTTGTCACTACATATATAATCTCGAACAAAATACTAAATTTCTTACTATGAAGTCCTTAATGAGTAACATGGGTGATATTGACATCTGACATCTCAGGTTTTTATTACACTAAAATTTTATAATTTTTAAATTTATAAAAATCTCAGGCACATAGGACTCAGTGAAATATATATTTCTCATTCAAGTAATATTAAGAAATAAGGGAAGGGCCATCAAGGAACATGTATAAAGGACACATGGACAAAGCCAAAGAGGGTAGGTTCAAGGGCAGGAGGCAGGATGGGTGGGGTGGAGGAGCACCATAGTAGGGTAAAAATGGAGACAACTGTACTTGAACAACAATAAAAAAAGAAATTCTAAGTTTTAGAAAAAGATATAGGATTTGTTTTGGGTTTTTTTTTTTTTTTTTTGATAATTGACATTTCAATTAGCATAATGTCCTCAAGGTTTATCTGTATTATAGTAGGTACAGAATTTCATTCCTTCTTCACTGAATAGTGTTCCATGATAGGTATATAACACATTTCATTTATTCATTCCTCCATCAATGGGCACTTGGATTGCTTCTACCTCTTGGCTATTGTGAAAAATGCTGCCACCTGCTATAATCATGGGTATTTCTCTAGGACACTTTGTCACAGTTAAAATGGTTAAGATGGTAAATTTCATGTTTCATGTTTCATATTCTCTTTCTATCCAGTTTTGTACAAAATATTCAAAATCTGTTAGTCAAAGAAGGAATTTGTGACATTGGAAATTTGTAAGCATACAAAAAGTAAAGTAACCAATGAATTTTTTATACTCAAAATATTTAAAATTATAGTCTGAGAAATATGACTGTTTTATATGTGTTCTCAGGATTTAATCCCAGGAACTTGATATTCTAGAACTATTCATAATGTTTCAAATATAAATTCTGTGGAAAGACTAGATTAATACATAATGTGAGAGTCAAGCAATGTTGTAGCTATCTCCTGATTGGCACTATGAGGTGGCTAAGAAAAGAGCTTGAGCCCTGACTGGTGTGTCTCAGGGGATTGAGCACCAGCCTGTGAACCAAAGGGTCACTGGTTTGATTTCCAAGTCAGGGCACCTGTCTGGGTTGCAGGCCAGGTCAGGTCCCCAATAGGGATCACACAGGAGGCAACCATACACTGCTGTTTCTCTCCCTCTCTTTCTCTCTCCCTTCTCCTCTAAAATAAATAAATAAAATCTTTAAAAAAAAAGAACTTGAGAGAAATATTGCTACATTTTACTTTATTTAGATATTTTATAGGAATACGACTTTTGTATATTGGAATATCTAACATAAAAACATTCTGTTATTCAAAGTATTATGAATGTAAAGTGAAATGCCTACAGGTGAAATTTAGTTGCTTCTTTTTTTAAGTGTATTTTATTGATTATGTTATTACAGTTGTCCCATTTTTTCTACCTTTTATTCCCCTCCACCCTGCATCCCTCCACCCACCGGCATACCACCCCCTTTTAGTTCATGTTCATGGGTCATACATATAAGTTCTTTGGCTTCTCTATTCCCTATACTATTCTTAACCTCCCCCTGTGTACTTTGTATCTACCATTTATGCTTTTTATTCCCTGTACCTTTTCCCCCATTCTTTTTGTAAACATTTTTATTGAAGATTTATTCTTGACACCATAGTATGGTTGATTCTATACATGAAAATTAAACTCAATTATCAATGCATATACAACAGAAAAAACAGACCTTAAAATAATTTTAATAAAAGGATCACCCATTCCTCTAAGAAATCAACTCTCTGTGGAATAAATGTGGTAAAAATTACAATGGATTGAGATCCCTGGAGTCTGGGTTTTTATTTCTACTCAGTCAATCATTTAAGTATATTGTAATTGATAGCAAATCACATACAGCCCTGAGCCTCAATTTCCCTTTTTGTTGTCTTACTCCCCAAGAAAGATAAATAATCAAAATAATAAATCAAAAAGTATTTGAATAATTAAAATATTAGAAATTATCATTAGGGAAAATGTGGCCCATTTGATGTCTTATTTTATGACTTTTTTCTTGTTGAGCAAGATATCTATTAAGTAATGTTATAAATTATTTCAAAGGGTGGTAAGTTAATTTTTCAAAATGTCTTATAATTTTGAAATGTTTACAATGAAAGTAAATTGCTTATTATCAAATTCTAAGCTAGTCAAAGGATAAAGCCGAACTAGAATAATTAGTATAATGTCTGAACATTTTGCACACACGGTACATGTTTGCTGGACAAATATTAGTTGTAAATTTGAACTATTTGGACTGGTATAGCATGCAAGTGTTTTTGGGAGAGCATGATTTTACATAGTTTTGCTTTTGTAGACACAGCAGTGATACAAAATAATTTCATAGAAAAAAAATACAGAATTCAGTGTTATACAGACTTTAGTTTGAATCTATTTCTTTTATAAAACTTGTGACATGAGCAAATAATTAGCTTCTTTAGTTCTAACTTACTTATCTACTAAAATAAGAAATGCTGTTATATTTAGCAACAAAAAGAGATGTAGATTTAGTGCTGCCAAAACTACAAATTGAAAGCAACCATCACTTGTTTACATCTACTGAAGAAAAGATTTTGTGAAGATATATACCCATATCAGTACTCAGCTAAACTTTGAAGAAGCCTCTTTGAATTTCTGTGGAGTTCCATTTTTTATAGTATTCTACTAAAATGATAAGGAGTCAGGTTCTAACATGATCCAGTGGAACATATACAACCTTGCTCAAGGTGAGAATGCTTTTGTGTCAAAATAGTTCTTAGATTTTGTTAATTAATGTTTCTATAAATCTTTTGAATATTTGTGGTAATAGACTAAGGGCATCAGACTGAAGGTTAAAGAAATACCTTTAGATAAAGTGAAGCACTGATACTGGTGAATTTACCAGAGAGTCAAAAAATCTGGATGTGGTTATAGATACTTTCTAAGTTGATTTAAAGGAAGCAGCTATAACAGTAATCTTAGCTAAATGACTACCAAAAACCCTATAAAGGAAGAAATATGAACTCTTCATGAAAAGGAATTCTGATGGATTTAAAATATTCAACTCAATTCTCCAAGAAGTTGATGAAAGATATTCCATTAATTCCCTGAAATTATCCCATGATTTTTATAAGTTTATAATCTATATTTGTATAGTCAGTGTCAGCATCTGGGAGAATCACCACATTGCATCCTGGACCATTGAAGTAAAAGGTATGAGGGAATTAAATACCCTAGAATTATCTGCATGAAAAACTAATCCAAAAAATTACTGTCTCCTTGGGGCTTGAAAATAATGTGTATTCTGTAGCTGGGTGGATTGTTCTGTGTATGACAGTTCAACTTGATAGTGTTACAAGTCCTTTATATCCTTGATGATTTCTTCTATAGTCATTATATCAATTAGTGAGAATGTGATATTTAAACATATAATTATTTTTGACGAATTGTCTGTCTTTCAGTTCCATCAGGTTTTGCTTATCTATGTCAAGGATCTCTTCTTAGGTGAGTATATATTAAAAATAGTTAAATGTTTATGCTTTGCTGACTCCTTTGTCATTATCAGTATCTCTCTGGGCCTCTACTATTATTTCTTGTTTAAAGTCTTATTATAAAAAATAAGTTCCCACAGCTTTCTTAAAAGTATACAGATTGGTAAGATCTGACACATTTGTAACCTTGAAAGCATCATCCCAGTAAAGATAATATTCATCACCTTAAATACTTCTTAATGTCTCTTTGCAGTGCCCTCTAACCCACTTCCCCACATTCCAATGTGCTTTCAGTTACAAAAGATTTGTTTTCCTTTTTTAAAGTTTTACATAAATCGACTCACACTGTACATACTTCATTTTAATTTTTGGTCAGACATCTTCCACTCAGCAAAATTATCTTAAGACTAATCCATGTTGTTGTTTGTACCAGCAGTTTGTTCCACTCGGGGGCTGAGTAACATTCTAATTCATAATGTGGCTATAACATAATTTCTTTATCTAATCACCCATTGATGGGTATTTCAATTATTTCAGTTTCTAATACAAATAAAAGCGATATGAACATTGCATACAAGTGTGATAATGGCATATGTTCTTCCCTTTCTTGACTAATTTCATTGTAAGATAGAATCTTCAGCATGTTCGGTAGAGCTATGTGTATTGTACATGTTATCCAAATAGGCTTTACTAGTTTACCTTCCCATAACTGGCTTGTGAGCATTCCAGTTGTTCTAACTTCACTCCAACATGGGATACAATCAGTCTTTCAAATATTAGCTATTGAAACAGATATGTAGTGGAATGTCATTGTGGTTTAACTTGCATTTCAACTGAGCATTTTTTCATGTCCTTATTTGCCAACAATATATCTTTTTATGGTAAAGTATCTATTTAAATCTTTTACCCATTTTTAGTTGGAATCTTTGTTTTCTTATTGAATTTCTAGAGTTCGTTAAATATTATGGGTACAACTACTTTGCTGAATATATACTCTAAAAAAATTATCACCCAACACTGTGTCTCACCATAACACCCTCTTCACAGTCTTGGTACTGCAGTTGTTCATTCTGATGACATTTGGGTTTTAATATATTTTTCTGTTTTTATTTATCCTGGATTCAGTTCTCTTACTCCGTGTGAAAGTGGCAGTTTCTCCATATATAACTTAAAATATCTCAGTTGTTGTATCTATTTTGCAAAGGACGTATGAGCCACCATCTACAATGTTCTTGGGATGTTGAAGCTGTTGACACCACATAAACAGCAAGAGGTTGTGTCAAGTTGCATTACTGATACAATTGAGGCCTTCTGGGGAGAATAGTGCAGGCCTTCCCAGGTAGTTCAAAAAAATGCCTTGAGAGAGCAAAGAGATTACAGTTACTTGGAGTTCTTATTGTGGTTAGGGGTAGCACCAGGGTAAGGTTGCCAGGGGCAGGATGCATTGAAATTTGTGTGGCTTGACTCCCCTGCGGCCATCAAAGAAGGCAGCACAAGACTCTCATCAGCTTGCCCAGGTACGAAGCAGAAAGGGAAGGAGGAGGATTGGGTTTAAAATTGTTCTGTAATCAAACATCAAGAAGTAAATCTACTTCAGATTAATACTAAATCAGTTACAATTATGATAAAATATATAAAGTTAAGTTTTTTTTAATGTATAGGTAAATATTATCAAGTTCAAGTGCAAAGCCACCCTTCTGGGAACACAGCAGGACTTGGACTTTTGTCTCCATTCCAGTGCAAAACCTTCATCTTCCAGTAAAGGAAAGATGTACAAACACATGTGTTCTGGCTGGCTGTTAATCACCTAATTTAACACCCAAGTAGCTTTTGAGTCCTGTGTTGAGCTTTTTCATGCTAAGGGGATAGAAAATAAGAATGTCAGTTTTGATGAATTCTTCACAGCAAACTAACATTTAAAGATGACCCAAAGACCCAGAGGACCACAGACAGGTTTAAACCAAAGCTATCAGAAAGACTTCTTCAATACATATTTGCATTTTCATATCATATCTGATTTTCATGACAAAGAGAAATGATGAAAAAAATCTTAAATAAATTCCTGTATTATATCTACCCTTGCTTATCCTTAGCAAAGATTCTAATTCTATTTTTTTGCAGCTTTATAGAAGCATGATTGCCAAATAAACACTCTATCTATCTCAGGACTCTATCTATTTCAGGATATATATATACACACACACACACTCGCCTCTTTTTCTCCTCTCCTTGCTTCTGTTGGTGCACTCGAGGTGTTCCACAGGTCTCTGAGTCTTTGTTCATTGTTCTATGTTCTTTTTCCTCTAAAACTTGGAAACTGTCTCAGGCAGTAAGCTGGGGCAAAAGTTAGACTCATCTCTTTGTTTCCTTCAGAATTTTCTACCTGTCGTCCAATAACAGAAAACTAAAACTATCATTTCATCATTTCACTTGTATTATACTATATTCAATGTGTGAATGATGATAGCATAATTTTCATAACAATTACTGATACTAGGGCCCATGTTTTATTGTAAATATCCTATATTTATATTGCAGTTTCTCCATTCCAAAACAAGTAGCTCTATTATTTTGCTATGAATAAATATACATTATATCAGGCTCCAGCTGTTTCTAGAAATAAGGAAAAATAACTTCTGCATTTAAGATGAATACATAACACAACATTCACAGAAAAAAGGATTTTATATACAATTTAAGTTGAATTTTTAACTTTCTTTCTTATGGAAAATTAAAGGTATAAATGTTATATAAAGGCAAAATTGGCACCTGTGAAATAGGCCAATTGAAATTTCATTTAAGCCTTTCAAGTGAAAAATACACAGAAAGAATAACTGCTACAAATAATATTTTTTCCTAATGATTTGTGACCCTGCGGCTTCATGGATTTCCTACCATCTGATGTTACTACTCCGCAACATAACCCACCTACCATCATGCTAGTAATAATTGTATCCCACTGGCTTCTCTTACAATGCTTTCATATGGCTGGTCTTTTATTGTTACTAATCGCTGAGCTTTTCTGCCAGCACTTTAAATTCCCCACCGTCTTTATTAAAAGTTACTGAAACTTATTACCAAAAATAACACTTTCTTTGAAAATAGCTTTTTGAAGCTAGTAAAAAATTCCAAATCTCTCACTCATTTTCTGGAAGAAAACTCAAACTAGCTCAATATTATTCAAATAAATCTTCTAATAAAGGACTTGTTTATAAAATATATTGCAGTTGGAGAACTACCCAGAACTTTGGAAAACTAAGCTCTGAATAAGTATTCCCTCACATTGCAGATAAAATATTACTGCATAGAACACAGTAGAATGGCTTAAGATATTTGCTCAGCAATAAAAACATGTGTAGAGTTAAGCACTATCCAATTTCAAATCCTGCTTTAGGGATTCATATATTTATATTCTTCTTAAAACAAATAAAATATTGTCTAAAAGGACAAATCACAAAAGGCCACAAGTCCTCTTGAAGACTTTCTTCCGAAAACAGACAGCCTACAACAGAGTTATATTCAAGCTCCAGAGATTTTTTCTTAAGACCTATTGGTAATATTCCTGGAAAAGCAGCACACATAAATGTTATGTTATCCCTAAAATGTTATGTTGAAACAATAGCAACATCTAGGCATTCTACTTTTTCTAAAAGCTTTATTGAGATATAATTCACGTATCACAAAGTTCACCCTTCTAAAGTATACCACCTAGTGCTTTTTAGTATAATCACAAAGTTGCGCAATCACCACTATCATCTAAATTTAGAATATTTAATCATCCCCGAAGAAGTCTATGCTCCTTAGCATTCGCACTCATTTCCCCTCCCACACAGCCACTGTCAATGACCTATTTTCTCTCCTGTATGATTTCCCTGTTCTCAATGCTTCATGTAAATGAAATCATACAGTGATGCGATCCATTGTACCTGAATTACTTCCAATTTGTGCACGTGTCACAAAATTTCTACCTCCAAAGCATACTTTTAGTTTTTTCATGTCTCTCCAATAATAGTACTAGAGATTGTTTCAAACCATCATAATTTCTTACACAATTTGCCATATTCATCTACTAGGTTATTTGGTTTATTATCTGTTTTAGGGAGAGAAGGAGAGAAAGAGAAGGATGAAAGTGGAAAGAGTGAATGCTTGTCTTATTTTTTATGTAACTTCATCATGCTTTACATTGACTCTCCACGTAAGAGGTGGAAAGAAAACTTGGTATGAATATATATATGAGTGAATGAATGGATGCATAAATGAATAAATGATTGCATGTGTGAGTCAAGGATACATCCAGGCTTACTGTTATCTGCTGCCACAGTGATTTTCCTAAAGGTAAATCTGGCTATGTCACTCAAAAGCTTAAAAATCATTGCCTTCATGGCTTTAAATATGAAGTTCTCATGACTTGGGATCTAAGAACATTTGTGGCATCCATTTGCACCAGTCTTTCACATACCCTATATTTAGCTTATATTCGACCATTTGATTTATTTCTTTAATTAAGACCCCATTTTATTTTTTCTCATTTTCTTTATTTTTATTGTTAAAACTAATTCAGATGTCCCCATTTCCCGCCCCCTCTTCTTTGCCCACCTCCACTCGTCCCCCATTCCTTTCCCTTTGAGAGGTCACCACATTGCTGTCTGTATCTATAAGTTATGTGCATATGTTCTTTGGTTATTCCCTTCACCTTCTATTATCCCATCCCTCCTCCCCATCACTCCTCTGACAGAGAGCTTCAGTCTGTTCCATGTTTCCATGCCTCGGTTACTATTTTGTTCATCAGTTTATTTTGTGCATTAGGTTTCACATATAAGTCACATGGTATTTGTCTTTCTCTGTCTGGCTTATTTCCCTTATCATACTAATCTCCAGGTCTGTCCGTGCTATTGAAAAACGGAAGGCATCATTTTATTGATCTCCATGAACTTATGCAAATACAACTACAGCACGTCTTCAAAGAGTCACTTCTTGAGAGAAGTTGAGTACACTGCTTACCTCTATCATAGGGCTGTTAAATTCCATTATAATTTTTGGTTCAGTATTTACGTCCTCTGCTTCCCTTTGGAAGGTAAACCTTTCCAGGTAAGGATGGAGTCTTCATATGCCCAGGGTCCTCTACACTCCTCCATGCTGGTACTCTTAGACACTTGCACAAGATTTCCTTTGGGCTACACATCACTGGATTAAATGTCTTTTCTTTTCTTTCTATCTTTCAAATATCCAGGCAGTTAAACTGTAGAACCTACTATCGAGTTCCTCTAGTGAATGTTTTATTTCAATTACACTTTCAACTCTAGAAATACTATGTTAGTCTTTCTTTCAAGTTTACGTCTTTATTACTATTCTCTAATTGTTGAGGGATAATATTCTCGTACTCCTTTAATTTTCAAAATATGCTTCCTTTAGTTATTAAACATATGTAAAATATTTCTTTAAAAATATTTTAATAAGTCATATCTGGACTTCTATAGAAACAGTTTGCTTAGGTTTTTTTGTTTGTTTATTGTTTGTTTTGTGGCTTATATATGACATATACTTTCCTGTTCTTTATGGCTCATAATTTTATTGAAAACTAGACATTTTGAATAACAGAATAATAATTTTCAAAGCTTGAAACACTATTGGCTTTCATCTATTGTTTCCAGTGTTCTCATTGTATTTATTGAGGGAGAATTTTCAGAAGTTAAACCTACACCATTCTGAAAGTGTTTTCCCCCAGAGTAGACATTTTTAATTGACCAATATTATATATAAAATAATTTGACCTAAATATGAGTCATGAGATTTATATCAAACACTATATTTCAGACTAGAAAAATCAAAATAACACAAAAAATAAGAAAACAGATACTGATGCTTTATTTTATTTTATTTTTCAGTTGAATTTATTTGGGGTGACATTGCTTAGTAAAATTATATGTTTCATATGTATGTTCTATAACACATCATCTGTATACTGTATTGTGTGTTCATCACCCCAAGCCAAGTCTCTTTCCATCACCACTAATTCCCCATTACCCACTCCAAACTCTCTCACCTCATTTTCCCTCTGGTAACCTCCATACTGTTATCAGAGCTTTTTATTTGTTTATTTGTTTTCCTTAATCCCTTCATCTTTTACACCCAGTGTCAAATTCTCCTTCCCTCTGACACCTGCCAGTCTGTTCTCTGTATCTATGAGTCTCTTTCTATTTTGTTTGTTTGTTTATTTTGTTCATTAGATATTGTTCATTAGATACCACATATTAATGAAATCATATGGAACTTGTCATTCTCTGTCTGGCTTATTTTAATTAACCTAATACTCTCCATTTCCATCCGTGCTGTGGCAAAGGTAAGATTTCCTTCATTTTATGGCTGAGTAGTCCATTGTGTAAATGTACCAAAGCTCTTTTATCCACTCATCTACTAATGGACACTTGGGCTGCTCCAAATCTTGACTATTATAAATAATGCTACAATACACAAACAGATGTGTATTTTTTTGAATTAGTGTTTCATGTTTTTTTTTTTGGATATATTCCCAGAAGTGGAATTGCTGGGTCATGAGGCTTTTCCATCTTTAAATTTTGAGGTAATTCCATACTACTTTAAACAGTTGCAGCACCAGTGTACATTCCCACCAGCATGCACAAGGGTTCCCTTTTCTCCACATTCTTGCCAACACTTGGTGTCTGTTGATTTATTAATAATGATGGCAATTCAGACACGTGTAAGATGATATCTCATTGTGGTTTTAATTTGCATTCTTTGTTGATTAATTATGTTGAGCATCTTTTTATGTGTCTGTTGGCCATCTGTACGTCTTCTTTGGAGAAGTGTCTATTCAGGTCTTTTGCCCATTTTTTAATTGGTTTGTGTTTTGGTGTTGAGTATTATACATTTTTTATGAGTTTTAGATATTAACACTTTATCAGAGGTACCATTTGCAAATATGTTCTCCCATTCAGTGCTCTGTCTTTTTGTTTTGTTGATGGTTTCTTTTGTTGTGCAAAAGAATTTTAGTTTAAAGTAGTATCATTTCTTTTATTTTCCTTCTCCAAGGAGATATACCAGAAAATATATTGCTACAAGAAATGTCTGAGATTTTACTGCCTATGTTTTATTCTAGGTTATTTTATGGCTTTGAGTCTAATATTTTAGTCTTAAATCTATTATTAATTTCTCCTTGAGTGTGGCATAATGAGGTTGTATAGATTCATTATTTGCAATGTATCTCTCCAACTTTCCCAACACCATTTATTGAATAAACTATATTTCCCCATTGTATGTTCTTGCCTGTTATTAATGGACTATAATGGTGTGAGCTTATTTCTGGGTTCTCTATCCTGTTCCATTATCTACATGCCTCTTTTTATGCCACCATGCTTTTTGGATTACCATCATCTCATAGGATAGTTTGATATTAGGTAACATGATTTCTCCAACTCTCTTCTTCTTTCTCAAGATTACTATGGCTACTAAGGGTCTTTTGTAGTTCCAAATAAATTTTTGGAATATTTGTTCTAGTTCTGTGAAATACACTATTGGCATCTTGATAAGAATTCTATTGAACCTATAAATTGTTTTGGGTATAATGGATATTTTAATGATGTGAATTTGTTCTATCCATGAACACAATATATTCTTCCACTTCTTTGTATCTTTTTCAGTTTCTTTCTTCAGTGTCTTAAAATTTTCCAAGTGCCAATCTTTTACATCATTCATTAAATTTATTACTAGGTATTTCATTTTATTTTTTGTATGATTATAAATGAGAATGTCTTTTTCATTTCTCTTTCTTGTTGCTCCTTATTGGTCAATAAAAGTGTGATTGATTTCTGGATATTCATTTTGTATTTTGCATTTAAATTATTTATCAATTCTAGTAATTTTGGGTGGATTCTGTAGGTTTCTCTATATATAGCATCATGTCATCTGCAAATAACTAGGACTTCCAATACTGTGTTGAATAATAGTGGTGAAAGTAGACATCCCTGTCTTGTTCCTGATCTCAAGGGAAATGCTTATAGTATTTTGGCCTATTGAGAATGATATTGGCTGTGGGTATATCATACATGACCTCTATTATCGATATACTGAGGCATGTTCCCTCTATTCCCACTTTGCTGAGAATTATTATATAAATGGGTGCTACATTTTATCAAATGCTTTTCCTGCATCTGATTATGTTGTTTTTATACTTCATGTATTTTATGTGGTGGGTCATGTTTATTGATTTGCAAATATTATACCAACCTTGCACCCCTGGAATAAATCCCACTTGATTATCGTATACGATCTTTTTTATAGATTAGTGGAGGCAGTTCATTAACATTTTGATGAGGAGTTCAGCATTTATGTTCATCAGGCATATTGGCCTATAACATTCTTTCTTTGTAGTATGTTTATCTCATTTTAGAATAAGGATAACATTGGCCCCATAAACTGAAATTTGGAGTTTTCTCTCATCTTGGAATTTTGGAATAGTTTGAGAATGACATGTTTTAGTTACTTTTTTTAATACTTGGTTAAATTCACCTGTGAAGCCATCTGGTCCTGGACTTATGATTGTTGGGAGCTTTTTAATTACTGCTTTAATTTTATCATTTGTGATGTGTCTATTTAGATTTTCTGATTCTTCCTGATTCAGTTTTGGAAGATTATATGTTTCTAGGAATTTATTAATTTTGTCCAGATTGTCCAATTTGTTGGCATTTAGTTGTTCATAATATTTTATTACAATCCTTTGCATTTGGTGTCAGTGGTTACTTCTCCTCTTTCATTTCCGATTTGATTTATTTGAGTCCTCTCTCTTTTTTTCTTGATGTGTGTGGTAAAGGTTTGTCAATCTTGTTATCTTTTTAAAAAGCAGCTCTTAGTTTTATTTATTTTTTCATTGCTTTTTTACTCTATTTTATTTATTTCTCCTGTGATCTTTATGGGTTTTTTTTCTTCTACTCATTTAGAGCTTTGTTTGATTTGGAGTTTCTTTAAGTATATGGTTGGACGATTTACTGAAGATTTTTCTTGTTTCTTGAGATAGGTCTGTAATGCTATGAACTTCCTTCTTAGGATTGCTTTTGCTATGTCCCATAGATTCAGGGTTGTTGTATTCTCATTTTCATTTTTTAAGGTATCTTTTAATTTCTCCCTTGATCTCACTGTTAACCCATCTATTGTTTAGTAACATGTTATTTAGCTTCAATGTTTTTGTAGGTTTTCTTTTCCTTTCTTGTGATTGATTTCTAGTTTCATATAATTTTGATCAGAGAAGATGCTTGATATGATTTCAATCTTTTCAAATTAATAAAGACTTGGTTTATATTGTAACATGTGGTCTATCCTAGAAAACGTGCCATGTGAAGTTGAAAAAGAATGTATATTCTGCTGCTTTCTGATGAAATGCTCAAAAGATATCAATCAAATTCATCTGACCTAGTATGTCATTTAAGTCCACTGTTACCTTGCTGATTTTTTGTCTTGATTGTCAGAAAGGTGTTAAAAATCTCTCAGATGACTGTCTTACTGTCATTCTCCCTTTATGTACATCATTTATATACATATATTTTAGGTCTTCCTGTGTTGGGTGTGTAAATGATTTCCAGGGTTATATCCTTTAGTTGGATTGTTCCCTTTATCATTATGTAGTATCTTTCTTTGTCTTTTAATATAGCTTCTTTTTTAAAGTTTATTTTGTCAAATATATGTATTGCTATCCAACTTTTTAAAATTTCCATTTGCATGAAATATCCTTGTCCATGCTTTTCCATGTGTGTATCTGTCATTCTGAGGTGAGTCTCTTGTAGACAGCGTATATATGGGACTTATTTTCTTATTTCTTCAGCTAACTTATGTCTTTCAATTATAGCATTTAAGCCATTTATATTTAAATTATTATCAATAGATATGTATATATTGCCATTTTATTTTTTAACTATGTTCCTCTGTTGTATTATTATTATTATTAATTATTACTATTGAAGACCCTCTAACATTTCATGTAATACTGGCTGGTGGTATCAAACTGCTTTAGCATCTTGTTGTCGGGGAAGCTATTTCTCCTTCAATTTTGAATGATAGCCTTCCTGGGTAAAGTAACCTTGGTTGTATGTACATCTTTGCTTTTCATCGTGTTGTGGTCTTTTCTTTAAATCCTTGACTATAAGACTTTTCTTCAACTAGTTTTCAACTGCTTGAAATCTCAACTGGTTGTTGAGATTGCTTGCTCTATGTTTTAGTCGTAATTCCAGTATGATACTGGGAGCCAGTGAGTGTAATATTCACCTACCCTGCCACCATCTTGGGTCACCTCATTTTTTAAAAATACACTTTATTGATTATGCTATTATAGTTGTCCCATTTTCCCCCCTTTATTCCCCTCTGCCCTGCACACACCCTCCCACCCACATTCCCCCTCTTTAGTTCATATCCATGCGTCATACATATATGTTTTTTGGCCTCTACATTTCCTATATTGTTCTTAACCTTCCCATGTCTATTTTCTACCTACCATTTATGCTACTTATCCTCTGTACCTTTTCCCCCTCTCTCCTCCTCCCACTCCCCCATGGATAACCCTCCATGTGATCTCCATTTCTGTGAATCTGTTCCTGTTCTAGTTGTTTGCTTAATTTTTGTTTTAGGTGTGGTTGTTAATGACTGTGAGTTTGTTGTCATTTCACTGTTCATAGTTTTGATCATCTTTTTCTTAGATAAGTCCCTTTAACATTTCATATAATGAGGGCTTGGTGATTATGAACTCCTTGAACTTGACCTTATCTAGGAAGCACTTTATCTGCCCTACCATTCTAAATGATAGCTTTGCTGGATAAAGTAACCTTGGATGTAGATCTTTGCCTTTCATGACTTCGAATGCTTCTTTCCAGCCCCTTCTTGCTATAAGGTTTCTTTTGAGAAATCAGCTGATAGTCTTATGGAACTCCTTTGTAGATAACTCTCTCCTTTTCTCTTGCTGCTTTTATAATTCTCTCCCTATCTTTCATCTTGGCCAATGTAATTATGATATGCCTTGGTGTGTTCCAGATCACCTCATTCTTACTTTTTATTTTTGCCAATTTCAAAATGAGTAAGTGAATGTGTGTGTTTGTGTGTGTGTAATAGATTCACCAGAGTTTGGACTTTGTGAAATGGGTCCTGAAAATAAATAAAATGACATCTTCTATGATTTCACTTTCCTAACCCTTTTGGCAGTTAATGGGCTTTGTTTCATTAAAAAAAAAATCCAGTCATGTTTATATTGACCCAGAAAAAATCAGTAGAATTTCAATTAGTCAAGTGACAGCTGCACCCCCAGAGAAATGAGATCAGATCATGTGCAGGACAATATCCTTATGTTGGTCCAAAAAGCTTAATTATGAATACCATTTATTTATTACATTATTGTATTATTAGCATAGATGCTGCTTTATTGGGGAACTGTGAAAATATCTTTTTCTTCCTTTGGATATTTTGGTGACTTTGCATCTCAAAGAATGATTTAAGTAGCCCAAGTTTCTATTGGAAATTAGAGACAAAAGGGAGAGGGCAACAGACTAAAACATTTTCATGCCAGCAATCCTGCAACTCTTTAGGGAAGAAGTATTCTTTCATTTCCTACATAATAACTGTGACTTTCATTTTCATCACAAGTAGTATTTCATTCATTTGGTGGTTCTTGCTGTAATCCAGTCTGTAAGTGAACTAAAACTTGATTAGGTGCAGAGAAAGGAATTAGAAAAAAAATACTTAGATTGCTGCAATTTTTGAATGTTTAATTTGATAAATGTCAAAGAGTAATTTTTTCTTTTTCTTTAAGGAGAGGCATAGTTTATTATGGTGACTTTGATATTTTTTAAAATAATGTGTTTTACCTATATTTGCTACTGTGTTCTAAATGATGATAAATGTTACAGCCATATATAATTATATTATGTTCTCTCTACTATGCCCAAATAATTTTGATGAATTTACAGTTATCATTATATTATCTTAAGGTAGGAATACATATGTGAAAATGTAACCAAATAATTTAGGTTTATAAAGATTGATTTTCAATGGCTCTGCTTCAAGAATCCTAATGTTCCTTACATGCTTAAATTAAATCAGCCGCATTTTAAGAATGCCATGCATAACAGCAACATGGTGACGAAAACCTCAAAATGGAAATCTAAAAGCCCTTTATTTCAAAATAACTTGTTTTATCCAAATATACATAAAATGATATTGACATAAGTAACACAAGACACCTGCAAATAACTGTATCTGGGGGCCTCAACTCTGCCACTGTTATCATTTATCAGTTAGTTGGTTCAGAGATTTTACTTGAATCATGGTACGGCTCTATTGAACTAAAAAATATTGACCTAGCATAATAGTTCTGAAAAATAACTTGCATTATTAGATGCATTACTTAAATTAACTGAGAAAATAATTCATTTTTAACAAACAACCTGCAGATAGCTCACTCACTTTTATGTGTTTAATTATATATTTTGTGTAGAATGTGTATTTAGTGATATATTTTGTGATTTTTAAAAAATAAATAGAAATCAATATACCCACATTATTTTCTTGTTAGCTGAAGAAGTTTGATTTTGAGTCAGCCCAATGTGACTTTGCCTTCAGAGTACCTTACTGTTATCTTTGAGTTTGAGCACTAAAGGGACAATTACTTTTGTAACTGTCATTAATAGTTTCATAAATACAGAAAATACTATATCTTCTCCATTGTTAGAACTGAATGTCAGTGATTTTATCATATTTTATGAACTATTGTCAAGTACTTAAACAAATTCAATAAACTTGTCTTTATATTGGGAAATAAAGTAATTTACAATTTAACTTACTAAGTAACAAGGCATGCTTTATTTACTACATCGCTTGTGTAGTCTATGCATGTATGTTTGTATTTTTGAATGCATGATGTATTGTTAAATTTTATATTAATTAAATAATTTTTCAGGTAGTCTGTGATGATTTTTAAAGCTATGTTTATTTCTCTAGATCAATTAGTAAATAAATTATGCAAATGATTAAGAAATTCTAAAACCATTTACTAAAAATTACCTTATATTTGAGGAGGAAATTTAATGAAAAATTTTATCACTTTCAAAATATCATAATTATATTTTATTTTACATGTATATGCACATAAATATATGGTGATCTTCAAAATATATGTATTTGTCTACATTATTCACAACTAAAATGTAAATATTTAGAGATCAAATTACTGATAATTAATTATTCAACTAATTGAGAATAAATTTTACCCATAATATGTATGATCTTAAAAGAAAAATAATTAAATACTTTTTTCCTACAACTGGAAATGCTAAGTCACTTCTGTAATATAATACAATTTTAAAAAATCTTACTTGTTTTGGTAACAATGAGTACCACTTTGGTAACAAAAGTGTGTGTGTGTTATGTGCCACTGAGTGGCTCCAACTTAAAAGTCAGTGATTTCCACAATGTTCTTCCTCAACAACCCTGTTCAGTCCCTGCAGACTTAAGCCTAGGGCTTCTTTCATAGAGTCAGTTGCTCTCATACTTGGCCTTATTCTATTCCTGCTGCCTTCTATTTTCCCAGCATCATTGTCTTTTCCAAAGAACCCTGTTTTCACATGATGTGCCCAAAGTAGGATAGCTTCAGTTTTGTTATTTTTCCTGCCAGCAAAGTTTCAGGCTTTAATTGGCTATAAGACCCCTTGTTTATCTTTTGGGGGTCTGACATATCTGTAAAGCTCTTCCCCATGACAACAGTTCAAGTGAAACCATTTTTTTTCCTCATCAGCCTCCTTCACTGTTAGGAACCACTCTGCCTGGTTTCAGGAGCTGTAAATCCCTCATGTCTAAGGCTGAGTGAGCGACCTTAGGACTGTGAGCCACTAAGGAGACAAAGCTTATCTCCCTGGAAGGAGCACTGCTTCTGCTTCATCCAACTCTGGCTCCAATGCTTGGTCAGTTAGTCAATGATGGGTAAGACCCCTCAGAGAGGGGGGCAACCTAAGCCAGACATGATCACTTGGGAGGCCCTCAAGGCAGGACTCGGGGGACTGCAGCAAAGATGGGTTGATGGACCCTGGCTCCCTGGTTATTCTGACATAGCATAAGTCCTCATTCTGTCTGCAAGAAGTCTCCTAATCTTTTGGCTGCCTTACTTCCCCACCTGACTTAAGCCTGAGACAATGCCTTAAGCCTGAGACAATGGTGGTGGGTACTGGCATGTGCTGAAAAGGATGTATTCCCTGGGGCAATCAGGCCTAAGAAAGAATATGTAAAATCCTATCAGTCTGGCTTTGTTTAGAATGTTCTCAATTAAATGATAAAGGTCCAAGCAAGAAGTGACTTTGTTCCTCAAAGTTTTATAGCTCTTTAGCTATCTGACCTTGACTCAAAATAGGCCCTCAGAGTTCTTTGTTATCTATTGTTTGATCCTTGCTGATTGACATTGATTGATGAGTTTTACCTGTATCCCTGTATGTTACCAACCTAATAAATACCACTGAGATAAGGACACATGGCCCTTCTCCTTTGAGAGATCGGCCACCTTTCCTCCACCAGATCATGTCTTGGTAGCATTATTTTCATCCATGGTGAAAGGGGGGGTTCTGAGGGTAGAGCCCCCCCACACTTCACTGTCAAACTTTCACATCCATATACACTAACTGGGAATATGAGGGTGTGGATGGTCTTAACCTTGGTCTTGAATGACACATCTTTATTCCCAGTGATCTTTCCTAATTCTTCCATTGCTGCCCCTCCAAGTCTCAGCCTTTTCTTGATTTCTTAGCTTCAGTCTCAGTTTGGATTGATGATTGAACCACAGTAAGCACAATCTTTAACATTTTCAATGTCTTTATTGCCAAATTAAAGTTGTGATTTCTTCTGTTGTCATGACTTTTGTTTTCTGGATATTCAAATGCAGCCTGTTTTGGCATTTCTTTTACTTTCATCAGAAGTCATTTCAAATCATTTTTACTTTCTGCCAATAATATGGGGTCATCTGCATGTTTTAAGTCATCAGTGTGTCTTCTACAAATTTTTATTCCTCCTTCCTCTGTGTATCCCAATTTTTTCATGTGATATGTCCTCCATACAGATCAAATAAATGGGGAGATAAAATGCTCCTTTGCTGACACTGTTGCCTATAGGAAATCATTCTGTCTTTATATTCTATCCTGACAGTGGCCTCCTGCCCACAGACACAATACAAGATTACAAGATGTGTTTGATCAAGTGCTGCGGCATGCCCATTTCTTTTAGAGAAACCCACAGCTTTCCATGCTTTATAGAATCAATGGCTTTACTGGAGTCCATAAAACACAGACTAGAAAACAGTAGACATCTCTAAAATTTTGTTGTAGGACAAAATTTTTGCACTCAGATATTTGGTTAGGTACTATGTCATACAGAATTTCCCAGAGAAATAGAATTAAAGGGATATTTATGAGTATATGTATATATATATATATATATATATATATATATACTCATAATATGTGATGCATATGCATGCAAACATTAATATCCTATGCATATATAATACACATACAATATCCTATATAAACAATGCATATATCCTACAATATATACTACATATATATACATTAATTTCTTATTGTGCCTGAATATAAATAATTATATGTATATCTCTTCATATTTTATGTGTATAGATATAGATATGAATATAAATGTACGTTTATTTTAAAGAATTATTTTATGCAAAGTGGTACCTGGCATGTCTGAAATTCATAGGGTTAGAAACTCAGGCACAAATTGATGTTTTAGTTTTGGGAAAGAATTTCTTCTTCTAGAAACCTCAGTTTTTGCTCTTGAGGCCTTCAATTGATTAGAAGAGGATCATCCACATATTGAGGGTAATAATCTTTACCAAAATAAACTAATTTCCTTAACATATAATTATATGTTAACTTTATATGTTAACCATATCAACAAATAATCTTCGCAATAATGTCTAAATGCATTCGATTAAATCACTGGGTAGTATAGTACAGCCAATTTGATACATAACACTAACTACCACATGTACATGTCTATGAATGTAACATATCAGGGTCTAATTACATTAGGCATAGATATGTTTGTAATCTCAATAATTTACCTTCATTAGATGCTAACTTCTTTTTCCTGCAAGAACACCAATGAAGTACATAGAAGAAAACTTTACACTAGTGGTTAATGCTACTAGCTTTTTCAGATATCAGAACATATTGCATATAAAGAATAGTATTAAAAGCTTGGGATCAGATATGAGTTCAAAGGTCAGGACTGCCACTTATTAGAATGTAACTCAAACAATTTTTATGATCTCTCTGGACTCAGTATTTTCAACTGGAAAATAGATGCCATGTCTGGTACACAATACATACAGCATATTGTGAACACTTACTAGGCAATGTTTTTGATGGGGCAGGAAAGTGTTTCTGTTTTCCAGTTGCACTTAAGATAAACAAAAAGATGTTTTTGTTATTTATAATTCATGACCATCAACCTCCTACTTTGTCTTTTCTAAATCAGGTAGGTTTTAATTATCAGAACATCTGTTTCCTAAGCACAAATTATTGGCTTTGAAAGAGCCAGGGCAGAGCTAAGTAAATTTACATGCAAATGAAGGACCGAGAATAAAGAGTGTAAGGAGGCTGAAGGCTGGAGCCAAAAGGCTGGAGGCTGGGAAGACTGAAAATCCAAAGGAGAGAGAATTAGAAGAAAACAATTTTGGTAGAGGAA
>PVKM010012302.1:18085-31969 GCA_004027735.1 Carollia perspicillata | reverse complement strand
TTTTGTTTTTGTTTTGTTTAGGTTCAGTTGTTGATAGTTGTGAGTTTGTTGTCATTTTCCTGTTCATATTTTTGATCATCTTCTTTTTCTTAGATAAGACCCTTTAATATTTCATATAGTAAGGGCTTGGTGATGATGAACTCCTTTAACTTGACCTTATCTGGGAAGCAGGTTGTCTCCCATTCTAAATGATAGCTTTTTTGCTGGATAGAGTACTAAATTTAAATTTATGACCATATATTGCTCATGGAAATTGAATACATAGTGCCTAATTTTTCCAGTTTATTTCTTTTAGAAAGAGATTAGACTTTTTGAACCCACGAAAGCTACATGTAGGAGGCCAGAGTGGCAGGAGTGAAGTAATGGGAGTTGGAAGTTCATGTGTGTAAACGGTGGTAGTGGGAAGTTACTGGAGGATTTTGAGCAGGAAATGACAATTCATCTTGCTTATTAAAAAGATCTTTCAAATCAATTAGAAACTAATTTTTTGTAAGAAATGTAGGGAAAAGATGCATTTTCACAGAAATTTAGTGTAAAATGTAATAGCATGTTTAAACCTTATAAAGACTACCCAAACAAAAAATGATTCCTAGTGACAAATTACTTTGTAGTTCTTAAAATCTTAGTAGCTTTAAACATTTTTTTTCTCCAGTGCATTTTTTTGGAATTTCTGCTTTGAATTTTATTCCAAAGCTTATGAAAATAGAGTCTAGTTTTTGACATAGCTGTTGATGATTGATAATCTGGCATTGTGCTAATCAGTTTTTTGTCCTAAATTCTATCAGTGGGCCAAAATAAGGAGCTTTTCTATACCGTCCCTCTTAAAATGGCATTTTATTAATGAAGGGAGGCAGTTGTGCAGAAAGTAATGGGGGGAGGGGTACAGGGAGCAGAAGATGATAGGGTTGTTGACCAAGACCCAGAGCCCCGCAAAAGTAGTTTGGTTGTCTTCTGGATGGGCAGCAGAGGAGCAGTGGAAGAAAATTTGCAGTTTGGTCTGCTGCCCATGTAATTTGGATCCTTTTGCACTCAACGTCATTCAGAGCAGAGTGTGTGTGTGTGTGTGTGTGTGTGTGTGTGTGTGTGTGTGTGTGTGTGTGGTCTTCCTCATCGTGTTCTTGCCCACCCCCGCCACACACACAGTATAATAAGGAAAGGAAATTAGCACGTTCTGATTTTGGCCTTAGGAGTTAAAGAATTTGTAATAATTTTAAAAAGGAAGCTTTTATAAAACTTGACTAAATGGAGGTAAATAGATAATTGAAAGATTCAGTCGCTTGGTTTTAGGTTGATTTAGTAAAGTAAGTGTCTAAATAAAAATAAGTATCAATAAAAATTGATATTTTGCTCAATAAAAATAAGTGTCCATATTTGTAAGCGAAGTCTTGTGTGCCTCTCTGTCCAGATTCTTCTCTCTCTCAGTTTGTCTGCCCTTGCTACATCTCCTTGTGTTCAGTATGATGCCATTTAGTCTTTAGCTTCTAGTAGGCTGAAAAGACTTTTGTTTGTGCTAATGAAACAAGGTCTCTGCCCAGAGAATGTTATGTTTAACCTGCATGTCTTTAGTAAAAATACTAAATAAATCTTCAGTGTGTTTGTAGTCAAACATACCTCTCACATGCATTTAATATGCCACATTATTTTTTTATGTAAACAGATCATAGTGTTTTATGATGTGTATTAGCCATGTTCTCAGTGATTTAGAAACATTACAAACTTTTTGTAAGAAATTGAAACACTTTTTCTTTTCTTTATATTTGATGCTAGAAGTCATTGAATTTCATTATTTTGAAGTTTTATTAAGCATACAGGGTTCCTGATTGGTGTGTTCTTGGCAGGTTATACCTTTTATTAATAAAACTGCTGTTCTGTGCTTCTGAGTGGTATTTTATGTGATACTTCCTCTTTTTGTTAGTAGTTGCCTTCTGTAACTGCTTTATATTCTTCTTTGACTTGTCATTTTGCTTTAGGTCATGCCCTTATAGGCAGCATGTAGTTATTTTTTAATTTTAAATAGTTGGAGAATTTTTTAATAATGGAGATTTAACCTGTTGATGTGTATTGTTATTATTGACATATTTAATGTTCCTGCCGTAAGTGCCCTGCTTTTTGTTTCTTCCTTTACCGTACTCCCTCCTGCTTTTTGCTGTATTGATCGTCTGCCCCACCTAGGGGTTTATTTTTAATGCTAAGGAAGTCATAGACATCTGTTTCTGTTCTTGTATTCAACCATAAATGTTAATTTGGCTAGGTATACGATTTTAAGTTCAAGACAATCTTCAGAACTTTGAGAGTTTTACTTCATTGTTGTTTTTCATACCCAATGTCGGTGACAGTCTGACACCAGTTTGGTTCTAATGTTTCCTTAGATACTCTTTTCTGTAGGTTTCCTTCTGAACTTCAGATAGGTAAATATTGAAACTTCTGGGTTTATACTCCATGTCATTTAACTTTTCCTCCAAACACACTTCCTGTCCTCTGTTTTTATTGCATTATGGCATACTTTCTTTGCTCCTTAGTTATTCCCATTCTATAAACAATTTATTCCTCAGTTATTCCCATTCTGACATGTCCATCCATTGAGTTAATTGTCATAATACTTTTTAATTTTCAAGATGTCTAATTGGTGTTCTTTAGAAGCAGCCCTTTTGTCCTAGCTGTGTAGCTCAGTGGATTGAGTGGTGGCCTGTCAACCAAAGGGTCTCCAGTTTGATTCCCAGCCAGGGCACATGCCTGGATTGTGGGCCAGGTCTCTGGTTGGGGCCATGCGAGAGGCAACCACACATTGATGTTTCTCTCCCTCTGTTTCTCCCTCCTTTCCCTTCTCTGTAAAAATAAAGAACATATTTTTTTATTTTAAAAATAAAAGCAGCCCTTTTTTAAAATGACCTCATATTCCTCCAGTGTTAAATTTTCTGTTTGCTTAGTTTATTCTTTCATAATACTAGTTTTCTTGTTGAGTATGGTACCTCTCTTATATGGTATTAATTTTCCTTTGTCTTATCAATTCTTGACAGTGTGGTTTCTTAGAAGACAAGCAATGTATGCTTGTCATTTGTCCCTGGATGTAGGGGATTCTCACTCTTTCTGGCTGACACAGCCCTACTGCTGTCTGGTTTCTGCTTTTTTCAGTGAACTGGGGGGAATGTTGAGGTTGCTTCAAATGCAGTTTCTGGCAGTCCCCTCACAGTCACCCTCCTTCCCCCAGCCCATAGCTACATCAGCGATGCCCAGTTGTCGTCTATCATGGATGTCGTGTGCTTCGGATTTGTACTGTCAAAGTTTATGGAAGATGATTAAAGCTGCTGACAAATGGAAGATTTTATATTCATGTACTAATTTATTTGTTTTTTATTTGGTTTCTTTCATCCTCTCATATCCTTGTTTTAAAGTATGCATGCTCCTTGTCGACAGCAGCTAGCTGTTTAATATTCTGATGGTAGACAGTGTCCTACAAATTCTTTGCACACTGTGCTTTCAAAAAATAAATATTACTGTTGTCAGACTAAAGGAAGGGAAACAAAAGGTAAATAGAGAATAATGCAGTGAAGAAAAAACAAGAGTAAGGGAGAAAAGAACAGAATAAAAAGGTCATTATCTTCTCTTTGTGACTGACACGCCCTGGGCCCTAAGCGACTTCACTTCACAGCCCCTGTGAGGTATTTGAGGTAGCAGCCACTTCTGCTTTTGCTTTGTCAGTGCTTGCCTGTTGGAGATACATGGATTCTTCATAATCACATTTGTTAAAGCAGGATGATGTTGACAAACAGAGTTTTGGGTAGAAACATGCCACGAAGCTCTTGGACCCAGCAGCAGGACCATGGACAACTTGATTTGCCTGCACAGATATTTCCCATGTGCTGATTAACGTGTTCACAACTTTCCTTAATGGGTATGATCTACCAGCTCTTGTGTTGTACATAGGAAGTGTGTAAGTTGGGTCTTCCAGGAATCAGACTCTGAAACAAAGATAGTGCAAAAAATGTATTGATGAGCAAACAAACAGTAAGTTTAGGATACATGTAATGGAGATGGCAAAGTGTTTCTAATGTCTGTCCTGCACTGTTGACAGTCTAAGAGAAAAATGGCAGCATGCATGAACAAGTGGTTTTCAGAATAAGAAAGCCAAATGGCCAATAAACATGAAAAAATTCAAATTCATTAATAGTGAAGAGAATGCTAATTAAAATAATGTTGGACTATTATATTGTGCTCCAATTTTTCACCGTTGGCATGGTTGACAGTAGAATCTAATAATTCTTTGTTGTGGTGCAGTCCTGTGCATCGCAGAGTGTTAGAGGCATCCCTGGTGTCTCACCCACCAGCTACCAGTAGCCCCACACCCCCGCCTTAGACGTGACGGTCAGAATGTCTTGAGACATTTTCAGATGTGCTCTAGATGGTAAAATAGCCCCTGATTGAAAACCACTGTTTGTACCCATTAGACTGAAATAATAAAAGGTAGCAATCACACCTGTTGCTGGCAGGAAAGTGGTACATTAAAGTGCTACAGCCTTTCGGGGGGGAAAGTCTGAGTGTTTTTGAAATTAAAAATATATAAATGTTTTGATTATTACTGAGACTCTATCCCATGAAGAATTTATATGAAGCAACTTGCACTGTAAATAACCATTCTGCCCTTCTGTTTTTCTTCTGTCACTTTGTCATCTGATCACTGTGATCTGTATCTATTCCTGAGTATCCATAAGGACTTAATAATTATTTCCTCTCATTTCAGAACTCTCTTGATAGAGCCCAAGCAGCCAAGAACAAAGGCAACAAATATTTTAAAGCAGGGAAATATGAGCAAGCCATTCAGTGCTATACAGAGGCGATCAGTTTGTGTCCTACGGAGAAGAATGTTGACCTTTCCACATTTTATCAAAACAGAGCTGCTGCCTTTGAACAGTTGGTAGGTACCCTAGGTTGTTTTTTTCTGTTCTTTTTGTTTCTCTTTATTTGTGTAATGTTTCAGGTAATGCCACTTGAATAAATCTAATACATTTTTTCAAAGTCTTGAAATTACAAGATTTTGGTTTTATTTTTATGTCTTTTGATTACATAATTTTTTTAATAACAAACTGTAGTTTTGCTTGCTACAGATGCAGTTCAAAGTTATATATACCAGATTTTATAAAATCAGGTAATACAGAAAGCTAAAGTTTCTGGTGACCTTATTGTCCTTAATAGTATGAGGCTATTTCTTAAATTTTTTGTCTCCGTATATGTAATTGTAGCAAAGGTAGAGGGTAGAGAAACAGTAAAGATGAGTTCCTACTACACATATTGTTTGCAGCATATTTTTTCAGTTGCCGCTATATCTTGTACAGCCTTCACAGCACATGTAGATCTGTTTCATTCTTTTTAAAGGCTGCATGTGGTAGCTGTTGCATGGTTGTATAGTGGGAAACATCTCCCTGTTGTTGAACACTTGGATTGCTTCCTCTTGTCCCTATTGCATTCAGTGTTGCAGCAAATATTTTTGTAAGTATTTCTTGCATACTTTTGGGAGGATAAAATTCTAGAGATTGAAATATAAAGAGATAGCATCAATACCAATTTTCAACAATAACATGAGCAATGAGCGTTCCTGACATTCAGTGTTCTTGCTGACTGATTATCAGCCTTAATATTTTGCACTCTGGTAGGAGAAAAATACTGTCTCATTGTTTTTATCTCCAATTTTGAGATATTGCTGAAGTTGGCCATGCTTTTCTATGTTTATTGGTTCTCTGCATTTATTTGTTCAAACAAATTTTACTGACTGTGTCATATGTGGAAGGTTACTATGGTAGGAGCTGGGTCTGTAGAAGCAAACAATTAGGCATAGAACTTAAGGATAGGTAAACAATGAACTACTAACTGACGTTTTGATAAATGTTTTCAAAGACACATGATTCTTAATAGAGGAATGACTGGAGATGAGGTTGGTGCATAAAACCGTGGGGAAGAGAGTGTTACAAATAGAAGGAATGGTATGTGTGAATGCTCTGAGGCAGGAACGAGTTTGGTGTGGTTAATGAGGTATAAAGGATCCTGGAGGATAGAGAGATGAAATTGAGAGAAATAGCAGAGTCTGGATCGAGCAAGGCCTTGTAGTGAAGAGTTTGGATTTGATCCTGAGTGCAAGGGGAACTGTTCAAGGATTTTAAGTAAGGCAGAAACATCATCGATTGCTTTTGTTGTTCTGTCAAGCCTGTATTGGAGGGAGGCGAGAGTGGAGGCAGGGAAACTAAGTAAGGATGTTGTAGTAACTGAGGTGAGACGTGAAGGAAAGCTAACAACCAACAGCGCTGGATGTGAAGGGTGAAAGGAAGCAGGAATTTTAATGACAGTGGGGTAGGGAAGGAATGAGACTGCTAAGTAGACAGTTAGTTGACTTGAGAAACATCTCTATTTTAGGAGAGTGGTTTGGGCCAATGCGATAAATTTGGGAATCATCTAATTTTAGATGTTATGTAATTCCAGGACAATAGATGTGATCACTTAGGGAGAGAGGCGAGGCCTTGAGGATTCCAGCTTGTAGACATCAGGTGGAGAGGGAGAATTCAGTGAAGGAAATTGTGAAGGTGCAGCCAGTGAGGTTGGTAGAAATCAAATAGAGTGGCAGCTCTTTCGAGGTTTGGCAATAAAGAGGAGCTGAGAAATGAGGTAATAACTGCAGGGATTTATGGAATCGAGCGGGTTTTTAAAAGATGGAAAATACTGGAGCAAGGGTTTTTGTGCTCAAGAGAATGATTCAGTATTGAAGCAGAGTGATGGAGAGGCAGAAGGGCTAACAATGAAGTCCTCAAAGAGCGAGCAGTGTGGATCCCTAAGCAGAGGGTCGGGATCTGGTGAAGAAGGGCACTTCCTCAGTTCCAACAGCAAGGAAGGAGGAGAGGATATGAGCACGGGGATGCAGGCGGGCTTCGAGATTTGGTGGTAGAAAGATGGCCCAAGCATCTGCTTTCCCTATTTTAAACAATCAGGTTGCGGGTATTTATATGAGCTATTTAATGTATTGTGGATATTAATTCTTTTCTATACATAATAGTATGTCTAGAAAATTTTTTGTGTGTGTTGTGGGACTCTTAACACTCAGCTTGTTAAGTTTGGAAAACTGATTTCTGTTGAATAGTGCTTCCTTTATTGTGACTTTTTTTTAATACTTTCAATTGCAGCAAAAATGGAAAGAGGTGGCACAAGATTGTACAAAGGCCGTTGAACTTAATCCCAAATATGTGAAAGCTCTCTTTAGACGTGCAAAAGCCCACGAGAAGCTGGACAATAAGAAGGAATGTTTAGAAGGTGAGGGTATTTTTGTGTTTCCTTATGAAAATTACTAAAGGCTTTGTAGTCACCGGTAAATTTATATGAAACTGCCTGAGAATAGAGAAATCAGTTTTATTAAAACTTCAGTTCTTGCCCTGGTTGGTGTGGCTCACTGGATTGAGTGCCAGTCTGCAAACAAAAAGGTCGCTGGTTCGATTCTCAGTCAGAGCACATGTCTGGGTTGTGGACCAGGTCCCCACTAGGGAGCTTGTGAGAGGCAACCACACACTGATGTTTCTCTCCCTCTCTTTCTCCTTCCCTTCCCCTCTCTCTAAAAATAAATAAAATCTTTTCAAAAAACATTTAAAAAAAAAACAGTTCAAGTCTTCCCCAATGGAGACTAGTTTTCTGGTTTAAATCAATATGGCTGACATTAGAGTATTATCTCTGTTCCCAGCTATGTAATTAAATAAATATTAAGAGTTACCCTGGCCTGTGTGACTCGGTTGGAGCATTGTCCTGTAACCGAAGGTTGTGGGTTCAATACCCACTCACAGCACATGCCTGGCTTGCGGGTTTCATAACTGGTCCTACAGCATATAGTCCCTGGTCCCATGTTGTACTGTTGTATGGGAGGTAACCAGTCAATGTTTCTCACACATCAGTGTTTCTCTCTCCCTTCCTCTCTCTCTGAAAGCAGTTAAAAAATGAGGATAGAAAATAAATGAATATTAACATTTGGAGTTTACCCACTGTACATTTTAAATTTGGCAACTAATGAGGATCAGTGTAATTCCATGAATAAGAAGTCAGAAAAGAGGTTTTAGTAACTAATAAGTGTGTGGTTCCAAGATTCTACATGTTTTCAGTTGATATCCTGTGTAAATGCGAAATAAGAGTGTAGACCACTGCGTTTATTAAAGTACTGTACATTCTTCTGGGTGACATGGAGCTAAAACAAAAGTGTAATTTCTACAATCCAAAAGTGTTTTTCACTACACATTTAAATCTTACATAATTAAAACCATGAAAAATCAGAAGATTTAGACAAGCATTTTTAATAACATCATTATTTAAAAGAAAAACTCTTTTATTTATGAAAGTTTGGGCTACCAAGTGCTTTAGAGAACATTTTGGAAAAATTTGAGGTTTTATGGTGTCACAAACTATGGTAATGGGTGGAGGGAGTGTGCTTTGGAAAAGAGAATTCTGAGTTTCGAGTGAGGTACCAAAGTTACTGACGTAGTTTGTAGAGAGAAAGTTACGTAGATTTACAGTCACATAGTTAACAGAAGGGGGGTGGGAAAAAGACATTGGTACTGGCACTAGCCAGGCTGTCAGGGGAGCATAACAGCAGAAAAGACTTGTTTGGAGGAGCAAGAATTTGGAATTGTAAGAAACTGAGTTTAGAAAAAGTGAACAGCCATTGTTTTAGTACTTTTAATGAAAGGTTGAGATGTTAAGGAACCATTGATCTTTTAAATTCTAAACCACTGTATCTTGAGGTATGGCATAACCAGATAAAAACGGTGTTTTGAAGCAGATTTAATTGAGAGCCCTGGCAAGATGACTCTGGAAACAAGGAATAACCCTGAGGCCTATAAAAAAGACCAGATGTGAGAAAGCCTCCTTATGTTGGTTTAGCCTTTAGTTACTGGCCCAAAGAGAATGTTCCTGGGTTCCTTGTTTTATTAGCTACGTAAAATATTAGTGCTGTGAGAAACATCACAAGTCATGTATTACAGTCCCTTTTACTTCACAGGTGAGGAAAGTGAATTCCATAGAAGTAGAGTGACTTTCCAAGCTTGGAGCTTGGTCATAGAGTATTGGGTTGGCCAAAAGGTCCGTTATATTCTTTCTGTATGATGGCTCTAGTAGTGCTTAGTTGTCTTTAACTTCATTCAAAACGATTTTTCAAAATTGGTGAATTTTTACGTAGCTATTTTAAATTGAACATGGAAGAAGATATGCAATATTTTCAGCATATTATGCTTTATTATTTCAAGAAAGGTAAAAACACAACTGAAACGCAAAAAAAGATTTGTACAGTGTATGGAGAAGGTGCTGTGACTGATCCAACATGTCAAAAGTGGTTTTGAAGTTCCTTGGTACTATTGACATTTCGCCAAATAATTTTTGCTGTGGGGCTGTCTTACACATTGGAAGATGTTTAGCATCACCCCTGGCCTCCACCCACTAGAAGCCAGTAATGGGAGATAGCTGGCATACTCAGAATATTCAAATCAGTAGTTATTGGTGAAAATGAGAAATGTATCTTTAGTTTACAGAAAAAAATGTAGCAGACTTTTTGGCCAACCCATTATATAAAACTAAAGTGTTAAGAATCGATTTATTGGAAATGAAATTGATAGCCATATAAGGCTATGAATTTAGTTTGGCTTTATGGTAACACTGTGCCCATTTGACACTGCCAGTCAGCTACTTAACTCTTATTTTTCCATTATTTCTAGATGTCACTGCTGTGTGTATATTAGAAGGGTTCCAAAATCAACAAAGCATGCTGTTAGCTGATAAAGTTCTTAAACTTCTTGGAAAAGAGAAAGCCAAAGAAAAATATAAGGTAAATTAATCTGAGTTGGTTCATAGAGGGGGAGTACACATTGTGAGTGGACATTTCTAAATTATTTTGCTTCAATTTGGGCACAACTGTGATGAGAACAACTACAGTTAGATCCTAATTATGTTTATTTTTCCTTTAAACTTAAGCTGTTGTGGCTCCTTTTTTTAATAAGAAGGAAGGCCATGTCCAGTATTTCACCTGGAGAATGTTGAAAGAATACATCTATATTAGGCTTTGCCAAACAATGGCCTACAGGCCAGAGCCAGTCTGCCACCTGTTTTTACAAATAATGTTTTATTGGAACTCAGCCACCCACACATTATTTTTGGCTGCTTTTAAGCTACAACAGCAGAGTCAAGTGGTTGTGACTGAGGCTGTCACAAGTATATCTACTCTCTGACCTTTTACAGAAAGTCTTTGCCAATTCCCTGTTCTATATCATTAAAATTTAAAAGTTGCACTGTATGAATGGGTATTAGTTTTAAGCAGTCCGTGGTTTAATTCAGGAAACATTTTACTTTTTCACAAAGCTCTGTGGTGGGCATTTTAGAAGGGTGGGGACAAAGGCATGGTCCTCGCCCTCACAGAATCACAGGTAAGGAAGGGAGACTATAACGAGCATAATAGGCGTGGCGTGGTGAAGTGTCATGGAAAGACACGAGTGGCATGCTGTAGGGGTACCACCGTCATCACGAAATATCACGAGGTTTTGTGCTAAGTTTCAGGCTTTAACAGTTGTTCCTTTTTTGCTTTAATAATAACTTGCTTTTAAATTAATTTTAACCAGCTTTTCTATTTTTAACTTAACATTTTCAAATACTAACTGAGTTAAACAGTTAAAACAGGTTTCTTCACTGCAGGACTTTCATGTTCTAGGATGCATTGTGAATCTCTAGGAGGAAAACAGTTATAGTGGTTCTCAGTCTCTAAACTAGGGATCCTTTTCTTCTCCTTGAGCATTTCATAGAACTGTTTGTTCTTCAAAACACTGTAAAATACCTTGTTAGCATCTCATAAATTGAACCCTGGTGGAACCCAGTTTCCATGTATTTGCTTATATAATGTTATTATTGAATAATTGTACTGGTTGAATTGCAGGTTGGTAAGAAAATATAAGTTAACCTTCATTTACATAGTTCCAAATCGGTCTCCACATGTATTTTTTAATCTGTTTGTATGCTACTTTGTAAACCACAGAATATTTTTTATATTACCATTTTGATTTTTACAGCAACCCTGTAAGATAAATAAGGCATATTTTCATTGGCATTTTAGAGATGAGAAAACTGAAAATGACATGTTCAAGGTCACATAGCTAGTAAGTGGCAGAGCTAGAATATATATCTTGTTCCTTTGGTACTTATGTCCGTGACTTGTAACATTATTTTCATTTTAAATTTGTAATTCTAGCAAAGGCAGGGAGGTGGTGATAGCTTCATTTCTAAGCTAAAGTAGAAAACTAAAAGACTATTTACTCATCCTCCAGTAAGCAGTATTTAAATTTGTTCTTTTTTATTAAAAATGTTTTATTTAACCTTTCCCCTAACATGCTAAATGATTACCACTATATATTCCTATTCGAAATCTTTAGTGACACACTGAAGTTAGGCATATTTATCTCTTGGTGGGTCACCATTTGACTGAAAATATTTACTTGCGTGACCCTAAATTAAGACACACTGGATCTCCCACAGAGAGCACACAGGTCAGATTTTCTTTTGATTTCCTGTTCGGTTTCCTTCTTTCGCAGGCTCGCCTGTCCGAGATTATTAGATCATTTACTCACATGGCCAGATTCCTTTATCCCCTCCTTCAAATACGGATTTTAAATCTACCAAGCTAAGAGAAATGCTATCTGATATTCATTTTAAAATACCATATTTTCATTAAAAATTTTTTTGGTTGGATTAGTAAATAAAGGATCCAATATATTTTATGAGAGTCTTTTGGCTGTTAAGAGAGAAGTAAGAGAGTTACTGTCGTCTGCGTCTAAGTGTTTTTGTTGTTTGCTTACTCTCTTCACCTTTCTCACCCAGCCCTCCGACTCGCCTCCACCCTAACAGCTGTCAGTCTGTTCTCCGTTGAGTCTTTGAGTTGGTTTGTATTTTATTAGTTTATTTTGTTCATCAGATTCCACATGTGAGTAAAATCATATGGTACTTTCTCTGACTGGCCTATTTCACTTAGCATAATGCTCTCCAGGAAACAGATTGCCTTTAATTTGTGTCTCCCAGTTTTTCCAACATGGTTTGCCACCTTTTAAGGGGGAGGATACTATGCATAATTGCACCAGGGTGTTAAAATTTTAATTAGTTGATACTAACTAACTCTCTTACTTTAAAACTTGAGCATCATAATTGTACTATAAGGAGAAACAAATACTCCTATGAGTGTGGTTGCTATGCCAGAAAGCAATCATTCAAACAGGAAATGTGATTTTGACCGACTTTCAGTGGCACTCACTGTAATGGAGATCTTCAGGTACAGTACAGCCATAGGGCAGATGGAAGCCCATGCGGTGTGGACTTAACATTCCTGACATTTCAGCGCCTGTGTGCGACAGGGCCTTGAGTGCTAAAGGAGCGTTAGTCCTAGGACAGGGACCAGGAGGAGGAGATCATTTCGAGTCAGCAGTTGTTTGCCTCCTGTGTTCCATATTTCGCCTGCTTTTCCTTTTCCTTGTAGTAAGTGGTTCTAAGAGTTCTTGGTATTTTACATCTTTGGGGTGGGGAAAGTCTCTCACTTAAAACCTTCTTCCAGCCACTAGGACTGACAGTTTTACCTTTCCACTGTCCTGTGGTGTGAAGCCTAATATTCCTCAGTTCTTTAAAAAAGAGATTCCAGATAGCATTTCTGGAATTTCTGAAAAACTGGAGATTCCAGTTTTTACAAGTAATTGTCAGTGCTCTACATATGTATCTGCTACACATGTGTTTTCTCATTTTGATGTATTTAAACATGATTAAATTTCAGAATCGTGAACCTCTGATGCCGTCTCCACAGTTTATCAAATCTTACTTCAGTTCTTTCACTGATGATATAATTTCCCAACCCATGCTGAAAGGAGAGAAGTCTGACGAAGATAAAGACAAGGAAGGGGAGGCTTTAGAAGTGAAAGAAAAGTAAGTCAAGTATAGTATCTACTTACTGTCACCGGGGGAATTTTTGGTTGTTTGTTTGTTTGTTTGTCTGTTTGTCTGTTTTGCTGGCATAGTGCCTGAATGGGGCTCTGAAGCATCTAAAGAATCTAACTACATAGATTTAAATACAATAAAAATTATATATAACGATAGCATTACTATAATAAAAATACTTGTCAGATATGTCTGTTACACCCTGAGAGTTACTTATTTGGTGGCTTAACTTTTTACTGCCAGGAGTTTGCCCTGCTTCTGCTTTTAGGGTTCTGCATGATATTCCCAAGAGGATTTCCAGTTAGTCAAGTGATTCACTGTATTTGAATAGAGGCAATAACTTGAGAATTACTGTGTAGTTGAACATCCAAATGTTTTAGTGCAGGGTAGTTTATAATTTATAAACTGTGAGATGTTTAGGAGTACCCCAAAGTGACTTTCTTCAAGACTTTTTTCTGCTCACCTAGGAAAATGCCATTCTTTGGGCTTCGTGTGTCTATTCTCGCAGGGAACGGTAACAGGGTGCCATGTTCACAACTGGAGATCAGTGATACACTGGTCTGCCAGCCATCTGACCTGCGTAACTCGTTTATAGCCATCAGTCCTTGTGTTTGCTGGTAAGGCTAGCTGTCTTATGTAAGAGAAGCTATAATATTATTATCAAAACGACATTTTAAAATGAATTTGGAAGAAAAGGGAATGTTATTTCTATAGCAAAGCATAGTTATGCATCTATGGCATATTAGGAGGTTTAAGGAAACAGATTTTTTTCTAATTTTATTTTTAATATTTTTAGTGTCTCTTAACCAGTTTTTTATTTTTTGTTTTTCTTAAATTGAATTTATTGGGGTAACATCAGTTAATAAAATTATATAGGTTTCAAGTGTACACATCGTCTGTATACTGTATAGTGTG
>PVKM010012302.1:0-17985 GCA_004027735.1 Carollia perspicillata | reverse complement strand
GAGGTGGCAGGACATAGCTACCTCTCAACAGAACACTAACTGGAATCGGACCTAAGTTTTAGAATTCCATTTTAGTCTGAGCCTTAGCTTCATCGTTTTTCGACAGGGGCTGATAATACTTACCTTTGGGGGTTACTGCGAGGTTTAAAGGTTATGTTTGTAAGCATCTAACACTGAGGTTCTCAGGAAGTAGGAACCATTATTATTTCCATTATGATTTAATAATTACGTTTTCTTAGCCTGGTGATCTGAGGAATAAAACTGGAGTATAGGGAGCATTAAAGTGTAATTGTAGGAAAGACTAGCTCAGAGTTTTTAAGATTTTGACCAACAACCTTGAGTCATTTGCCAGTTTTCTCTACTCAGAGTATGTAACAAATGAAATGAGAAAATGAACTTTCATTTATAGTACCTTACATCCTCAAGACCCCATTAAAGTTCATCTAGTATAAATTCCTCTTCAATTGAAGGAAACCCCTTCTGCAAGTGTCCTCAGTTACAGTCATCATCCTGGAAGAACAGTGATGTTCCGGTCACTGCATTGTAAGAAGTAGGGAAGGATGTTTTTTTAAAGTCCTTTTTTTATGGAAGAATCTACCTTTAAATTCTCTTCTTTAATATTTCTACCTATTCCTTCCAGGCCTGTTCTGACAGGTGAAACAGCACACCTTCTGGATGTGAGCCCTTCAGATACTCCTCTGCCTCTGGTCTCGTTGATCTTTATAATGTACAGCTTGGGTCACACTTCTTCCCTTGGCTGCTGTGGCCTGAACTGACTTGATTATTTCCTACTTCGCTATCCTCTTTGTTAGTCATGAAATAACTGTTAGTGCCATCAACCTCCCACAGATATGAAGGCGAATAAGGCTTGCCTTGTCGCAGCTCAGTCTGTCGTTAGCTTCTTTTTACGTATTTGAATGCCAAGGCCTGCGCAGTAACCCTAGGTTTCTGCCACTGACCCTGCTGCTTCCTTTTTAAAAACTGCAAGGCATCAGGAAAATCCCAGCCTGAATCAAAACCCCTGTTAACCCCCTGCCCTCCTACCGTGCCACGCTGGCTGACTCTCTGGTTAAGGGGAAATGGACATTTGCTTAACCCAGGTATAGTAAATGTGGCAGGTTTCAGCATCCAATTCTCTCTTAGTAAATAATTTCCTACATTTGGTTTTATTTTCAGTTCTGGATATTTAAAGGCCAAACAGTACATGGAAGAAGAAAACTATGATAAGATCATAAGTGAATGCTCAAAAGAAATAGATGCTCAAGGCAAATACATGGCAGAGGCATTATTACTACGAGCGACCTTCTACCTGCTTATTGGCAACGCCAATGCCGCTAAACCAGATTTAGATAAGGTCATCAGTCTGAAAGAAGCTAATGTGAAGGTACGTTAAAAAAATGTGTTTGTGTGTGAAGAAAATTAATAAATAAAAATGAGGCTTTTAGATAATGTTTTGCCGGGGTTTTTCTGCATTTCAGTTGCCATTCTCCAAAAGACTGTTTTTGTTTTGGAAGGAACTACATGCCTCATAATGATTGAGTTGCTGTAGTGAAACTGCCGTAGGAGGATCAGTGATGTGTACTTCTAGCTAGGAGAGGAAAGCTGTAGCTTCCCGTGTCGCACTGCTTATGGTGACGGACTATATTTGGGTAGGGGTAATGTTATAGATAATCCTTTCACATGCCATATGTAGAACAAGGTTATAAAATGCATTTAATAAAAATAAGCACATTTAATAATACATTCTGAAAGATATTTAGGATGATGCCAATAGTTTTTATGTTTAACATGAAGAAAAAAACAAGTTCTAAAAATAAAACATAGGTACTGGAACATACCCAGTTTTTGCAGTTGTGTCATTGGAACAGGTTTTCATCTTCCAGGTCTTCTTATGTGTATGCAGTTTCATCGTTAACATTGGGAGGTCTGTTGAATTATGTAAACTTTCTACGCAGAGTAACGTGACAGAACTTAGCCTGCAAATAACTCCATTTCTTACCAGTTTGTTAACTCTGTGGCCTGTTTCCTTATTGAATTAACTAATAAATTCTGGCTTCTTTCACTTGCAAATGAATCACTGATGTTTTTTGTGGGATAGAAAAATTGGTATCCAGGCCTAAGTATTTGTTAACCAGTATCTAAAATTCTTGTTTAAAAAAAAAAAAGTAATTACAGCCCTGGCTGGTATCGCTCAGTGGATTGAGCGCAGGCCTGTGAACCAAAGGGCTGCCGGTTCGATTCCCAGTCAGGGCACATGCTTGGGTTGCAGGCCAGGTCCCCGGTTTAGGGCATGTGAGAGGCAACCACACATTGATGTTTCTCTCCCTTTCTTTCTCCTTCTCTTCCCCTCTCTAAAAATAAGTAAATAAAATCTTTTAAAAAAAGTAATTACAACTAAGGATTTGTTAGAGTTCTTTTTAAAATGAGATTTGAAAATTAAAGATATCCTAGTAATATTGAATTTTATTTCCTGCTGATGTTCCTGGTGATTACAAATATGTTGTTAGGTGTTTTTGTTATAATTGTGGAGGATTCTTGTTTGTTTCATTCCAGAAGACATTTATATGTCATTTTGTCTTGAAAAGAGTTTTTAGAGGAGAAGGCTATATCTTCTTGCTTTATAATCATGACTTTTTTGATTCATTGGAAAGTAGTAATGATGTTTGTCATGTGCCACATACAAAAGTTAACTCAGATGGATCAAAGACCCAAATGTAAGAGCCAAACCTATAAAACTCCAAGAAGAAAACATAGAAGGAAATCTTCATTACTTTGGATTAGGTAGTGTTAGGTATGACACCAAAAGCTCAGGCAACAACAAAGAAAAGACTTCATCAAAATTTAAAAGTTTTTTGATGGAAAGGATGCCATCAAGAAATTGAAAACACATTGCAGAGAATGGGAGAAAATACACGTCATTGATCGGAATAGGGGCTTGCAGCCAGAGTATAGAAAGAACTCTTCTTAAGAAGTAACTCAATTTAAAAACAGGTTAAAGATCTGAATATACATTTTCTCTAATATATAAAAATGGCCAATAAGGACATGAAAAGGTACTCAGATCATTAACTGTTATAGAAATTCAAATCAAAATCACAATGAGATGTCCCTTTACACCCATTAGAGTGGCTGTAGTCAGAAAGGTGGACAATTGATAGTGTTGGCCAGGGTGTAGAGAAGTTGGACCTTTCATACATTGCCAGCAATAATGTAAAATGGTAAAAATTCTTTTGGAAATTAGTTTGGGAGTTCATTGAAAAGTTAAGCAGAGTTACTTTATGACTGGCAAGTCCTCTCCTAGACAAGTACTTAGCCATGAAAAATAATGAAATAACTGGTACATACTGCGACTCAAATGAACCTTGAAAATGTTATACTGTGTGAAAGAAGCCAGACACAAAAGACTATGACATTTTTGTGAAATGTCTAGAATACACAAATCCGTAGAAGTAGACGGTAGAGTGACAGATGGGAGGGAAAAGGAGTGGTTGCCAGTGCATGTAAGGGTTCTCTTGGGGGTGATGAAGACGTTACGGAGTTACACAGTGTGGGTAATTGTGCAACCCTGTGAATAGACTAAAAATGACCAAGTGAGTGACATTTGTGGTGTATGAATTTATCTCAGTACAGCTGTTACTTTTAAAGAAACTAAATTGGAATAAAAAGGAGTAACGATGCACCTTTCCTCCTTTTGGACATGTAGCTTCGAGCAAATGCACTCATCAAAAGAGGCAGCATGTACATGCAGCAGCAGCAGCCTCTGTTGTCCACTCAGGATTTTAACATGGCCGCTGACATCGACCCTCAGAACGCAGATGTGTATCATCACCGAGGGCAGGTAACTGTTTTCTTGCCAAGAGTTCTGGCCTGTGGATTGAGGAATTTGATACCATATTTGGGAAGGTCTTCAAGTTATATCACTTCTGAGATAGCTCTGAACAAACTATTACAGTGGTTTACAGTGTGTTTTGGCATTTATTTAGTCCTCTCTTAAACATTTGTTCTTATAATTTTAGTATTTACTTAGTAAAAAGGAGAAAAGGAAGGCTACAGATGTTGGCTTGACAGTCCAAGTTTGTTTTTCAGGTGCTTCCATTCACAGGTTTTCAATGAGTAGAACATTGAAACATTTAATGAGCATTTGTAGTTAATGCTAGAGTCAACATAATGATTTTTGTGGGTTTCTTGCGGTAAAGAGGCCTGGACTATCCAGACAGTACACAAAAAATCTTTTCTGCATGGAGTTTTATAATCTGCATATTTGTTTTTTAGTAAAAAATACATAATGAAGAAAACAATTTGTAATTTTAGCCTCGTCTGGAGAAAACATGGCTTTATAATCTGCTTTTTTAACATGACTTGTCGGAATGCATGGGCTATCCACACAGTAACGGAGAAGGGGATGTTCTTCTGATTGGAGAATTTTACCTAATATTTCTGTCTGAAGGGCTTGAAGAAGTATTGAAATTCTTAAAATTCTTGACATTTTGATCTTTATTGTTAGTATCTTAAGATTTATTTGTAAGGTAATTATCTCATGTCTGATTTGCTTTGAAATTTGAAAGTGTAGAGATGCCTATAATTTTCTAGAAGAAAGGGTTGCTTGCATAAGAATGGTCAAAATTGCAGTGCAAAAAAGTAGGTTTATAGTGCTTTTTAAAAAATTGGACACTAATTTTAAGTTTGAGAAGCTTTCCTTTAAAATTACAAATTTTCTAGTTCACTGTTTCTAGAAAGTAATTTCTATTGAATAATTACTACATGATTAGTATTATGCTGAGCTGTGATAAGAGACAGTACGTACTTAATTGGTGCACCTTTATTTTGAGCTGTGTTTATGTATTTTTTTTCTTAGCTGAAAATACTACTTGATCAAGTTGAAGAAGCAGTGGCAGACTTTGATGAATGTATTAGATTAAGACCCGAGTCTGCTCTAGCACAAGCTCAGAAATGTTTTGCATTGGTAGGTTCTACTTTCTTTTGTATATTCCTAAACATCATTGTAATTTCCCCATTCTTAACAAAAATGAGTATCTCATTGTCTACAAAATCATCTTTTTCTTTTTTCCCCAAAGGATGTCTATAGGTGAAAATATGTTAGTTTAGAGAAATAGAAGTTTATACACACGCTGCTCCTGTATTTCTTGGGATGTGTTATTTGAGTTCATCTTAATAGCTGTTTAGCCCCAATTTTCACCCTCCCCTGAACAGCACTCTCTCCCCACTCATCCACCATAACTGTTACAGAGAACAAAAGAATTATGAGGAAATAACTGCGATCGTGACACCACGTGACTGCTTTCCCATCTCGCCTTTGTGAAGCTATTAATATTCAGATGCGCACTGCTGAAAATAAGTCCATTTATTGTGAAATGAAGGACTCCCAATAACTCTATAGCTTGAGTCCTAAAAGAATTTTTCTTTTAAAGGAAGAAATTAGGTCACAGACACATTTACAGTTATGTGCCACTTAACAATGAGGATATGTTCTGAGACAAGTGTCATTCAGCGATTTTGCCTTCGTGCAAACATCATGGAGCACACTTACCGCAAACCTAGCTGGCAGAGTCTACTGCAGTAGGCTCTGTGGTGTAGCCCGTTCCTCCTAGGCTACAAACCTGTACCGCAGGCTGCCGTACAAAACAGCGTGTCATTGAATCAAGTACGAGAAAAGGATGGCGTTAAGAGACGTGGTAAAATGTGAGACGTGTGAGGCTGCTGCCTGTGTAACACAGCGTGCTGTTTCTCAGCAAACTTTTATAAGTAGGAAGAGCACACGCTGAGATAACGATCAAATGGTTAGTATAGTATAGTAAATACATGAATCAGTAATGCCGTTTATATCAGTATCAAGTACTAATGTACCTTTGATAGTCGCATGTGCTCTACTTTTATACAACAGGCAGCACAGTAGGTTTGTTTGCACAGCATCACCACAAATATGCGAATGAAGCATCGTCACGATGTTAGGACAGCGAAGTTGCTGGGCAGTAGAAATTTTTCAGCTCCATTATAAACTTATGGGACCACTGTCTTAAATGCAGTCCATCCTGTGTATTATAGATGAAACGTGATATTAGATAGAGGAATGTTACTGTACTTCTAGTAGTGATACTAGAGTAGATGTGAAACTCCCCCACTTGTATGCAGAGTTGAGTTCTGACATGTTGGGATGCCTTCTTCTAGAGTATCGAGCGTCCTGGGATTTGTATAGTGGCAGCCAAGTGCTAGCCGTGCCCGGCCTGCACATCCCCTGCTGCTGAGCCGTTTCCCTGGAGCCCTTTTAGATCCAAAATGCAGCAAATTATGTTAGCAGATCACCTGCCTTTCTGGAAGTATTTACGTCATTTTGTGTGACTTTTGTAATGTGTGTTAACATTCCATGAGTTTTGAGTTCTTGATTTGACAGCTCTGTTGTGATTGTTTAAAACAGTATCGCCAGGCATATACAGGAAACAACTCTTCACAAATCCAAGCAGCTATGAAAGGTTTTGAAGAGGTCATAAAGAAATTTCCCAAGTGTGCTGAAGGCTATGCATTATATGCCCAGGTAAATGTGATATTTCATACTTTTTTAGTTGCCAGTCCTTTTTAAAAGATCAGTACTTATATTCTGAATTCCAGTAGGGAAATTAGAAAACAGTGCTTCCCTGGATGTGACTTCTGTGGAAGCAGAAGGCCTTGTTTCCCCACTGATTCTCTGGGCCCCCAGGATGGTCCTGAATCACCTCAGGAGGGGCTCCTGTGTTACACAATTTAAAAACCATGAGGCTAAACTCCCAACATAGGGAAGTTTAAGCAGAACATTTCCCTCGTGTTTTCATTTGGATTGGATTTGCAAAATCTAATGAGGAAATTTGACTACTGTATTTTGCCAGGCATGATGTGCTCCTATGTATAATGCACGCCCATGTTTTGTGCACATTATACACAGGATTATTATGCCCATGGTGTTTTAATCATTATACTCGTGTATAATGTGCATCCTTATTTTTCCCTCAAAAATTTGGGCAAAGGTGTGCATTATACACAGCAAAAGATAGTATGTATATTCAGTTAGTGGGGAAAATGTTTCTGGTAAGGGTTTTGTATCAGTTTGACCATTGTCTTTTTAAATGGTTAGATAGGCTGTAAGAGTTCATTTTTAACTCCTCTCTGGTTTGTCTAAAATTCTTGAATTAGGATTGAAACTATGGGAAGTATAATTTAAACTTGAATTATTTTCACTTTTTTAAAAAAAAATTTAGAGGTGAAGGGAGGGAAAGAGGGAGAGAAACATTGTGTGGTTGCCTCTCACACACCCCCTACTGGGGGCCTGGCACACAACAGAGGCTTGTGCCCTGACTGGGAATCGAACTGGTGATGCTTTGGTTCCCAGGCCAACACTCAATCCAGAGCCACACTACTCAAGGCTATTTTCACTTTTTAATTGTAGTCTGAAATCTTTGAAACGTACTCATTTTAAATCAGCCATTTAAATATAAATGATTGGCTTCTTATGAACACAGTTAAGACCTTTTAGTCCAACTAAATGATTTTTGAATGACTGTTTTCTCTTAGTCTTTAAGTTAAAAGTTGTATTTGGTATCTAACCAATAAACCATCCATCTCGATCCTCTGTATAATTTATTTTCTTTTTTTTTTTAATTCTAAAGAAATGTTTTCATACCCACCTACACAAAGTTCCACAGGGTAACACTTTTGTCTAGGGTTTATTATGAGGGTCTTTAATAGTTCTACATATCACTGTATTATCAGAGATTGAAATTCTGTAAAAATTTTCTGGGGTACGAAGTAAACCCAGAAATTCTTTAACTTCAGTTAGAAGTAATCTTATCTATTCAGTCTTTGATCTTATATTTCGTAGGCAGCATGGTGAGAATAAAAAAAAACAAAATGAAACACTGGTTGCTGACTACCTGTTCTATTTAATGAATTGAGAAAGCATGTGCTATATAAAATTTTATAAAATGGATAGAAATTAAAATAGGACAAATGCACGTTACAACTGTGTGCCCTTTGTACTGAGTAGCTACACTTGCTTTGATGCCTTATATTAGGAGCAACCCAGGAGGTGACAACACCACCTGCATCACTGAAATGAAATTCAACAAGGCTTTTTTGGTGCAGATTTCTATAAGCAGCTAAAAGAGCAAAGCTACTGAATGGCTTTTTAAATAAAGCAGTGTTAGACCCTGGCTGGTGTGGCTCACTGGATTGAGTGCCAGTCTGCAAACAAAAAGGTCGCTGGTTCGATTCCCAGTCAGAGCACATGTCTGGGTTGTGGGCCAGGTCCCCAGTAGGGAGCTTGTGAGAGGCAACCACACATTGATGTTTCTCTCCCTCTCTTTTCTCCTCCCTTCCTCTCTCTATAAAAGTAAATAAATAAATAAAGTTAAAAAGTAAATAAACCGCAGGAACAACTCTCACAGAGCTTTCCTGATGGCACATTTCCCTGTCACTGTGCTCCCTGCAGATGGGTTTGGGCTTACTTGAGCTATCTTTATTAACACTAGCATTGTGGCAGTCTTCTTGCACTAAAATGTCTGTCCTTTGGTTTCTCTCATTTTTCCTTCACTATATATATAAAACTATATGTAACTTTATATTTGCACATACACACATATAGTTATATATAGTTATATATAGTTACACAGTGTAACTTAAAAAAAAAAAAAGACTCAAAGTTTGGGCTTAGATGCTGGCCAGCTGCCAGAGTTACAGCTTTTGTGTGATCTGGTGTCTACATAACCAGCCCTTTCATTTCTGCCATGGGATTTGCCTTAAAACAGTTACTTATAGCTGCTTTTTTTCCTTTGTTTTTTAAGGAATGACTGATAGCACTTAACAACATGCCTGAACTTATCCTTCCAAATGAGTGTTGTGTTTAAATTCCTTTAGGTATATTTTGATAAATTATGAATAAGTGGCATAAATGCACCTATGAAAAGCTGATATTAGAATTGGCACCAAGAGTGGGATTCTGTGTGTTCTCCAGTTTCACCACATTGTTTGCTATTGCATTTAACCACTTGTCAAAAATAGAGGACAGTTAGGATTTCATACTTAAACAATGTCATGTAAAATCTCCAATAATTAAGTTGTAACATTTTAAATAAGTTTGTATCCCCCAAACATCAGAATTTGGTAAGAGATGAATAAATTAGATAAATTTTAATAATTAAGAAGTAATGTACTTTTAACTGTTTCAGTTGACAGTTAATATAACTGACGTATCTCCTCACCTAGGCATTAACAGATCAACAGCAGTTTGGTAAAGCTGATGAAATGTATGATAAGTGCATTGATTTAGAACCAGATAATGCCACGACATATGTGCATAAAGGGTATGTATTTTTGTCTTTCTACTTGTTCCAGTAAGAAACTACATTTCGTGCATAGTTACGAGATGGATTTCTTCTGGTCGTTGACTAAGGGGACTGGTGTAGCATATCAGTGAGTTAGTTGACAACTTTATCAATGCTATGGATGCTTCCCTATTAATTTTTCAAACTTGACATTTTATTCTTATCTAGCAATTAATAAATGTGCTATTTTCACTTTAGCTTAAGGATTTCAGTTCTGAACATCCTGTCAAATGTTACTTGTGTCAACATAGGAAATATTTAAAATAAGCTTTTCCTTTTTTCATGTACTTGAATTATCATAAAAAAGAAACTTCAGTTAAATCTTAAATTTATACAAAGGAAAAAATTAAGTTTACAAGGTAAGGTAGTAATAGAGCCCAGACTGTAAGACACTTTCTTCTCTATTTTTTATTGAAATGTAATGAACATATTATTAGTTTCAGGTGTACAATGTAGTGATCCAATATTTACATTTATTGTGAAATGAGCCCTGGCCAGGTAGCTCAGTTGATTGGAGCTTTGGTCCCCCGTAAGCCAAGGTTGTGGGTTCAATCTCCAGTCAGGGCACATACAAAGAATCATGAATGAGTGGAAAAAATTGATGTCTCTGTTTGTCTCTCTCTCTACCCCCCTACTCCTCTGTCTTTCTCTAAAAAACATCATTGTGAAATGATCACAATAAGTCTAAATGTTATTATACATAGTTACAGAATTTTTTTCTTGTAATGTGAACTTTAAGATTTACTACTGTCTGAGCAATTTTCAGGTATACACAGAACAGTTTTATTAACTATAGTTGCCATGCTGTGCATTACACTGCCTGGTTTAGTTAGCTTGTAACTGGAAGTCTGCACCATTTCACCCACCCCTCACCCCTGCCTCTGGCAACGATCAGTCTGTTCCCTGTATCTGTGAGTTGGTTGGTTTTTTAGATTCTACGTATAAACAAGATCATACAGTATTTGACTTTCTGTGTCTGGCTGACTTCATTTAGCATAATGCCTTCAGGGTCCATCCATGTTGTTGCAAGTAGCAGGGTTTCCTTTTTTAAGACTTAGTAATGTTCCTCTTCATGTGTATGTATGTGTGTGGGTAGGATGCCATGTGTTCTTTATCCACGCACCCATCAGTGGACACAGGTGGTTTCATTGACGCCTTTTTCATAAGGAATTTAGAATTCAAAACAAATATACTTGAGAAATAAAAACAACTTGATAATGATTATATACTGTTTTAGTTTTTGTTTTTCTTGTAAATTAAATTATAAATTCATTCCTATTGATACTGGCCCGTGGTCACACCTGACTGCCTTTTTACATTTGCAGTTTACTTCAACTTCAGTGGAAGCAAGATCTGGATAGAGGTTTGGAGCTTATCAGCAAAGCTATTGAAATCGACAGTAAATGTGATTTTGCCTATGAAACCATGGGAACTATTGAAGTGCAAAGGTAACTTTTAGCGTTTGTTCCTAGGAAATTCAAGGCAGCTTCATAAATATATTTTTATGCATCTCATTACAGATGTTATTGTCAATATCCATTAAGTTTTTAAGTCTTAATATGTTAAGTGTTTTGAGACAAGCTTCCCTTAAATCTATACAACTTTTATTTGTCTTGTTGCATTATTTTTCCAACTGAAACTCATACTTACAAAAATATGCTTTAAGTCAAGCCCTTGGAGACAAAAGCCTGCAGTGCGCTCAGGCAGGGCAGTGCAGCATAAGGGTTGGTAGCCAGGCTGCCGAAAGACCTGCATCCTGCTACAAAGAAGCAACCAGCCAAGTGACTGGCAAGTTGCAACATCATCTCTGAGCCGCTGAGTTTTCTTTAAAATCAGGGAGTTGGTAAGATTGTTTGCAACTCTCACTTCCCATGACTTCTTGTTTTGTGTCAATGTTTTTCCAGAGTTGCACTTGAGAGCCATTAACAGGTGACAGCTGTTACGCTGGCTGTCGAGTGCAGTGTAGCACATAGACCGAGTTAACACTGGAGTTGCCGCCCACTTGGGTATCGGCTCTGTGGCCAGGTACTGCACTTTAGGTATTTTCCAAATATTATTTCCGCTGATCTTTACAGCAGTCTTTATAATACTAGAGAGTGGAGATTACACGATCCTCAGTGTAATTAAAAAGTTTAGGCACTGATGTCCAGATAGAGTGACACGAGCCCATATTTCACTGACACCAAAAACTGATCTTGCCACTGGTGCTTGTCAGGAACCACTAGGAGTTGTCTGAATTCCCTGTCACTCAGCCCTTCCTGGGATCCTCTGCTCCAGAGCAGGCAGGATGTATAAGCTGATGAAAAACTGTGGTTCTTTTGAACCATTCAGTACTGACAGTTGCATGTAAATATTAAATTATTTCTTAATTGCTAATTTGTTAATGGGAATAAAATATTCTTGTATTAAAATAGGATGGGGTAGTGGTTCTTAATCTTTTTTTTAGCAAACCTGTAGATTTTTCTTAGAATAATCTATATAAAAAACACTTTTGTGTTTAAGTTGTTCATAGAGCCTGGGCAAAGGGACCCCTGACTTATGAGGTTTGATGGATTTTATTCTTGTGTTAATTGTACTTTAAGAAATTCATTCTAAATCCTGTCTTACAAATAAATGTGAATGGATGAATAAAATTGCTGATTATCCTAGGATTTAGCAAATCTGGTGTCTAATATCTGAACTCCTGAAAAGCTTTTTTTAGATAAGTCTGTCATGTAGCCATCCATTATAGTAGGAGGTTAGTTACCCCAAAGGTACTTTGTACTTTTTAAGAGTCTAACTAGCACATGTATGGTAGGGACTTAATAAGTGTTGCAAGGTTGCATGCATGTATGTATAGATAAAGAGCTAATACTGATTACTTAAAGCAGCTCTTGGTTCTTGGTATTTATATACAGCCAAATCACACTTAGACTGTAAAAGGTAAATTACATTTTTTGACCAGGCATATTCACCCGTTTACTCAAAAATCAGATACTCATTAATAGGCATTGTATGAGGATCTAGAAATTGAGTTTCCCTTCAGGATCCAGTAAGATTGTATATAAACAAATGCCCGACTGTCACAGGGTGACAACAGGAGTCAGGGACACTGCGGAGGGAGCAGGATGTAGTTCTCACGAAGATACTAGGTTTGAATTGTGCCTTAGGAAGGTGAGGATTTGACCAGAACCGAGCAGAGCGGCAGCGACAGATGGCCTGGGCAGTACGCGCGGGCACGGGTGTGTGTATGTAGCACAGCAGGGTGAGGCCCCTGAATGCCAGCACTGCTCTGTGGGGCTGTCGCTTGTTTCTAAGGAGTATCACGAGACAGAAGCATACAGAGCTTAGAAACCAGACAGGAAGACTGTAAATAAGTCATTTGACTTCTCTCCTCTCACTGTTCTTTTCTGTAAAATAAGACTACAAGAGGTACAGTAATAAGCACATCATATTTATAAGTGTAGCTAAGATTCATTGAGCACTTTCTGTGTGCATTGTTTTGTTATAAAGAAGCATTTTATTAGAATCATAGTTGAAACTTCCTGGTCCAATTCCATGTAAACACTAACTTCATTGCGTTCTGTGCAGTGCTTGTTGAATGAAACACTTAAAATTTGTGTTCTTTTAGAGGAAACATGGAGAAAGCCATCGACATGTTCAACAGAGCTATTAACCTGGCCAAGTCGGAAATGGAAATGGCTCATCTGTACTCACTCTGTGATGCTGCTCATGCCCAGACAGAAGTTGCAAAGAAATACGGATTAAAACCACCAACATTATAAAATGGGGGGAGGAACATGACCCTCTTTTTAGAAGAAACGTACCCCTCCGACTGAACCCTAAGGACACTGTCAAGAACTGTGTTGAGTGGTGGAGCCTAGTGTTTCCTGTTGTGCCGCTGTCGTTCGTTCCCTCTGTCCCATGTAGGTGTCGTGGGAGTGGCTGTGGAAGGAAGTGTGCAGTGTTGCAGCTTTTATTCCCTGTGCAATGAAGGCTTAGAGCCTGTTAAAGGGTTATTAAAACAGTTACAAAGAGTACAGATGATAATTGGCCATGCAAATAAAAACTTTGATTTGTTGATTTGGCTTTTTTTTTTCAGGAGGGTGGGGGGATGGTTGCATTCTGGATGATTTTGTCTTTGTGTTTGTGTAATACAAGTATTTTGTAGCATGTTGGTTTTTAAATTAACGTAGTTTAAATGCTATAAAATAGGTTTCTTTTACATTTAATTCCTTTTAGGTTTTTTTGTTTTTGTTTTTTTAAGGAAACAAATGGGGATTTTGTTTTTAAGGCAGCAAAATTGAGGGCCCTTTAAACTTGTCAGCATGCACAATGCCTTTAATTCTGCAGAAAGTTAGACTCAGTGGCAACTCTTAAGCCTTCTGAGCCCCTTCAACTCTAAAGGATAATGTACATCATAAAGTTCACAATAGCTGGTTTGTATATTATTCATAAATTATGCAGAAGCCAATATTCTGATGATACACGTGCTGGAAGACTCCAGGTGACAGGTAAGGTGAAATGGAAGTGTTTTTAATTGCCCATGGCCATTTTCTGTTATAAGTGCTATTAAATAGTGTACTTTTTAAAGAAAATTCAAGTTGGTTGTATGTATAAAGATGGAGTATGATATGTGGGAGTATTTAATTAGCTTAAAACTTCTAATGAAGAAAATGTGGCTAAAGGTTCAAAAAGGATAAGATTCTTGGGGCCAGAAGCATAGTATTTTCTGACGTTTAGTGCTTCAGCTGTGGCTAAATGTGCTCAAGGACTTTTGAGCCAGTGTTTTCCAAGGTCCTGAGCCCGCGTGGAAGCGCCTTCCAGTTTGGAGGAACCTTGGTCTCCAGGGCTGACTGCCCACGTCCCGGTCTTCACGAGGGCACTGACAGCAAATTCCTGTTTTGTTTGTTTTCTCTCTCTACCGCATCTTCTTTCTTAGAAATCACTTTTTTTTTTCCCAGTTGCCGCTTTTATAGACCATCCTTTTGCTTATATGCTGCATTTTCTGGTAATTATGTTCTCAAGGGGGCTTCTGTTTTGGGCAGGGAGGGTTTATTTAAGCCTGAGAGTCATAAAACATCAAGCCTTAGTTACTCTTTTCTAGAAGTGAAGTCTCATTGGAGTTTACATTGCTGAGAGTAAAGGAGCCTTTTACCCCTCTTTTAAAGGGTGCTTTATCCTATTGAAACCAAAAAGATTTTGTCTATAAATGCTGTCTTTTTAGAAACTTAGAGATTACTCCCTTCCAAAGTCAGTCTGGGAAATATCGAGGAGGCCTCTAATTGGCGGAGGCAGTTAATATAATTTAGGATAACGTGGATAATGGAAAGTATGCGAACTCTGCATCTCAGTTCTTACTCTCCTATAACCCCCGAATACAGAAATGGTCTGCATCTCTGAACACCCTGATTTTCTTCAGAAGTTTTTATTTGCATGGCTGTGTTTACACGAACACTAATATTTTCTTCTACTCTTCTCCCTTCCTCCCCCTTGGGGACGGGAAGACACGCACAGAGGAAACCGAAGCATGTGCCATTCAATACTGTCATTCCAGACCCTCACGGACTATTGCCTGTTCTGAGAAGCATTTTAACCTGCACTGAAAGCTGCATCTGTCTGTATCTTTACTTTTGTAAATGACCTCATGTGTAAATTCACCAAATAAATGTTACATTCAAGCTTTTCTGTCTATTCTTGAAATCTACTTGCAAGCCATAACACACTGGTAGAACGTGCGATGCCCCGCAAAATAGCTACACCTGGAACCTGTGATTGTTACTTTATACGACAAAAATAAACTTTGCCGATGTGATTCAGTTAAACTTGAGCTGGGAAAATTATCTTTAATTATGGAGAATTCCCAGTTAGGGTGCCAAAGATACCGTGTGGTGTGGAAACAGATGAGAATGAATTCCTCTAGACTTGAGGGATAACTAGGATTTAGATAAGGATCTTTTTACATGGGAGATAACCAAAATTTTTTAAAAGTCTAAGTTCATTATGAGTCTGAGCTGAAAAGCCATTCTAGGTAAGAGTCCAGCAAAATGTTTTGTTTTTAAACTGCTGAGACACCAATAGTGGAGCTACATGTTTGAGAATTATCAGCATATATTTAAGACCATGCATGTTGATGAGATTACTTCAGGACAATTAAAACTGGAAACTGTAAAAATAAAACTTGGACCCATCAACATCTAAGGGACAAAGGCAGCAATGAGAAGGCAGCCAGAGTGCCAAGGTCACAATGGCGTTAGGTCTCAGAGGCAGCACAGGCCTGCAAATGGACCTTTAGTCATCTTTTCCAGGGAAGTGCCATTGGGATGGGGAGGGCAGAACAGGGCTGCAGGCTTCTGAAAGTAAATGAAAGAGAACGTGTGAGCAGAAATGAGTCCATTAAGAAACTGGGTGGAAAAGTTTTTTACAGGCATGGTTTTTGTTTTGAGGGAGAAACTTTGAGAATGAATCTGTAGGCACAATAGTACTAAGAATAGTTGAATGAATCTATAGACACAATAGTAATAATAGTTCAGCACAAAGGAATACAGTTGTAGGCTTTAAAATACTTCAGGAAGAGGCAGAATCACAACAGTGCCCACATGTTCCTCCATTCTTCCATGCCTTGTTCATTTGGTGAATTAAGAACTGGATACCAAGTAATCATTGAGTAAGTGTGTCCTTGTAGTTATATACTGTATTAGTTTTAGTTATTTGACTGGAGATCTGAGCCTTAATTCCTGCTCTAACAAGACCATTTTACCCTAAAGTGCGTTCTCTTCCAACATTCCAACAACTAGCTTTAACTATCCTCCAACCTTCACCCAAGAAGAAACAGCTGAATGATGGTAATCTGGTAAGATGAAAACTGCAACACACAGGTAAGCCCGCAGCACTGGTAATGTATTTGGTCCGTGCAGACATCACAGGAGACACATCTTTTCCCTTTCCTTCCCTTGGATGCATCAAACCCACTTACCACCAAAACCTAACCAGCAGTGCCTGCCGAAGAGGCAGCGTAAAAAGCCAAAACTAGAGCCAGAGGAGCACTAGTTTTAACATGAATTCTTGTCTAAGCCCTTTCTCACTTGGTGTGTGTTGCACAGACCTAACTTTTGGTGGCAGCCAGGAGTCCTTCCCTAAAAATCCACTTGATGTCACAATCAACTACTTAGTCATTTTAAACCCTGTAATGTTAGTGATTTCTTCATCTGCAACCAGCACAACATACATTATCACCCCTGTGAGGGGGCCACTCCAATGAGCTAAATCTTATTTAAGTTGCAGGTGACAGATTCCAACTTCAGGGTGTTCAAAAAAACCATGGCCTACCTCATTAAAAAGTCAGTATAGGGCAGTAAGTTAAAAACTGTAGGCTGCAGTGTCCTCCCACTTAAAGGGGAACAAATCCAGGGTTCATTTTGACCAGCTCTATCATGTTCTTAAAGGGGAAGTTGGGCCCTGTCATACAGACACCAATTACCCAGAGGAACAAAGGGCAGGAGCAGCTCTGGGAATACAAGCCAGAGTGCACCCGGGCAGCGGGCTGCTGTGCTGCGAGGAAAGGACATCTAGAATTCTGTAATAAGCAAAAATGTCTTCTAAAAAATGAAGGCAAAATGAAAACTCACAAGATTTTAAAAGCTGAAAATCACCAAGCATATCTTACATTACAAGAAATGCTGAAGTCCTTCAAGCAGAAGGAGAATTGATCTACACTAAATGAATACTACAGATGGTAAATATGTCAATAAGGCTTTTACACACTTAAAATCTAAAAGATCACTGGCTGTTTAAAACAGAAACAGTATGTGTGATGGGCTCCATCCACATGTTGAAGTGTGACAATACAAAGGGATGAGGTGTGCTCCTGGCACATCCTCACATGTCAACTGGCAGGTACACACTGGAGGGGAGACTGGTATGGTAGGCTGTATACTATAAACCCTAAAGAATTAACACAACAAAGAATTATACTTAATAATCCAATAAAGGAGATAAAGTGAATCATATAATGATATTCAGTTCACAGGAAAGGAGAAGGAAGTAGCAAATAAATGGGACAAGTACCAAATGAAAAGATGATACATATTTAAATCCACCCATACCAATAAGCACGTCAGACATAAAATCAGTCCAGACATCCCAAGTAAAAGGCAGAGATTGTCAAATTGGATAAAAGTGCATGACCCAGCTGCGTGCTGCATAAAAGAAACCCACTTTTAATATGGAGACAAATAGGTTAAAATTGATGGAAGATCAGCATCGTCTTCCCCCTTAAGTGAGAAGATTCCATCATTCCCCCCTTAAATTTACAAGTTGAACAACTATAATTCAACAGAGGGCGCCCTATATCACAAACACTTGGAAGTCCTTACACACTTTTTTTTTTAAGGTGGCTGTATTGAAACGAGTAGGGGAGGCAGCACCGGGAAAAGACAGACGTTAGGCTGCTGACGCGGCTCCAGTGAGCATGGGAGCGGCAGAGGAGCTGGGCTGTAGCCCTCATGCTAGGCCTGAAGTCTAAGGGGCAGAAGCACTTTCCCTCCAAGAAAAGGCATTTCCCTTCCTCTTGCTCATCAGGACAGAGCCAAGTGAAGGTGGCGGGGAGCTGAGAACAGGTACCCACAGCCTTTATTCA
>PVKM010012301.1:0-31943 GCA_004027735.1 Carollia perspicillata | reverse complement strand
GAGGTCTCCGCCTGCCCAGCAAGTATCTCCATTCCTGAGGGAATATGATATTAAATAGCAGATTCAAAATATGACAGCCCTGGCTGGTGTAGCTCAGTGGATTGAGCGCGGGCCTGTGAACCAAAGGATCGCGGTTCGATTCCCAGTCAGGGCACATGCCTGGGTTGCAGGCCAAGTCCCAGCAGGGGACACATGAGAGGCAACCATACATTGATATTTGTCTCCCTCTCTCCTTCCCTTCCCCTCTAAAGATAAATAAATAAAATCTTTAAAAAAAAAAAACATGACAGGCTTAGGAAGACCACAGAAGGGGAAAAAAAGCATCCCCCCAAACCCCTGGCTTTTTGCACAAGGAGCCCTGCACGTCTTCAATTTGCACACCACCCAGCAAATTATGGAGTTGGCTCTGGCTGATCCTCCAGTCTCTCCAGGCAAAGTGCTTTCAGTGTCGTGTTCTCATGGAGAGCCAGCAACAAAGCCTCCTAAAAACATAAGGAAGGATCCCACAAACTCAGACAGCCTACTCCCCGCTCCACCCCTAAACTCTGTTGTTCAAGTACTTTCATTTGCTGGGTTACTTGACCTCAGGTAGTTCCAGTCCTTTCCTGGTGAGTGGCATCTGAAATGCACGGGGCAAGCACCCCACTTCCATCATTTCCTAACATAGTTTTTAACCCTTGGAATGGTCATCCAAGGTAAGAGATCACCAGAAATGAAATAACTGTGGATCAAAAAGAAACCAGGCATCTTTTTAAAAAGAAAAAAAGCAAGAATAGAGTATAGCTTCCAGGTACCATTAGGTAAAAGAATAATTTTAGCTATTATATGCCAGGAGAGAATAATGCAGCAATGACAATAATTCGTATTTACTGTGAAGTATGTACTACTTAGTTATATACACAGAAGCAGCTGTGTACCTGTAAATGTAATGAAAGGGTACTTAGACCAAGAGTGAGTTCCAAGGAGGGGGCCTGGAAGTGGGCCCTGGCCTGCCTAGTGGGCTTTGTTTTGTAGGCAGGCATAATCTCCCCAGTGGAGGTGCAGTCAAGACAAATGAAATACCTGCTTCCTGCTCTGTATGGAGCTTAAAGATGTCTTCCAGTCTCACTCTCTGCAACATCCCCTCCTGCCAAGTGCAAGGCTAAATCTTGTTCCAATAAGAAACGTGGTTGGGGATCTTTGAACCACATTAAACATGAACGAAAAGAGCTGGGATGTCACCAGGTGAACCTCAAAGGCAAAGAGGGAGTCTTTCTACAAGCTGGTACTCACTCCCAGGGCCCACACAGATGGGGCAGCAACTGCCTTCAGGGATGAATTCCAGCTCCTGGTGTCCACAGGACAGCGCTGGGCATGGCTGGGGGCTGCACCGGACTTCCCCTTGAGTGCAGGAGCACACGCTACACTGGGAGGCGGCCCACTCGGTCCCATGCTGGGTGTTAGGGAAAAAAAGAGAAAAGTTATTGTCAGAATATAGGCTTTCATATGGTCAAACACAAACCAACCTTCTTAAATGATGGACAGAGCTCAGGAAAGGTGGAAGAATGTTCTCGGCCTATAGGACCGAAACCAGGGCTTACAATATTCCAAGTCTAAAAACTGACTGCTATTTTTTTATTACCCTAAGATTCAGATTTGAAAATTTCAGAAAACCACAAAAAGAAAATATACTTATCCCAACCCCATCGTTTAAGAAATTCTATAAAGCCCAAAGTGAAATGCACACACGTACACATACATGGACTTAATTTTTTATTAGGTTATATTATTTTCAATAGTTCTCATTCCGATTCCCTCCCTCCCTCCCTCCCTCCCTTCCTTCCTTCTGTCCTCCCTCCCTCCCTCTTTCTTTCTTTGTTTCTTTCTTTCCTCCCTTCCTTCCTCCCCTCTTCCTTTTTTCTTTTTTCACCGTGATTAATTCCCACATTTATTCATATTCTTTCTCTCCCTCAACCCATCAGCCCTCTCCCCACCCCCTGCCCACTCTCTCGTCTGTCCCAGTGATCTCATGGTCCTGGGGAAGTGTGACAGCCAGCAGGAGGCACCTGCTCCAGCCAGTTCTCACACAAACTGCAGAGCCCGCTCGTTCCCGCCCTGGGAGAGTGCCCGTCTACACCAGGAGAATGTCCCCAATCCATCTCAAACTGGGATGCAAGGTTCCCAAAGCTAACATTGTATCAGCGGTCTAACAGATCACCGTTCTGAGTTATTACGTGATTTACTGAGGACCAAACACATCTAAATGAGTCACTCTCAGATGTGATGCAGAGTAAGAGGAGGTGAACCCTGAATATAAAAAGCTACCAATATGTTGATTGTTTAGAGAAATAGCTGTCAAAATATGTTTTCAGTGGCAGAATGGAAAAATGGTGGTCTTTTAGAAGATGTAGGGGAAAATTTAGCTTAATAAATAAAGTTTTCCCCCTATAACATTTTGTTAAATATTGGCACCGTCTTTTCTTTGCCTCTGTTAATTGTAAGATATGATGATATCTGATTCAGCACAAATCACTATGGGCTTCTATTAAAAACATCACACATTCCAGGTGCTCGATCGCCTAACTCAATCTGGGGATTACGACTGTGTCCCTGAGAAGTATAGGAAATAAAGTCCCCTTGACTCTCCACAAGCCAGTGTCCAGAATAATTAATTATTCATTTCTCTCAAACACAAAAGAACTCTGTCTAACCTAAAAAAAACAGCACCTCTTTATTCTGCAAATTGCTGCCCGGTTGCAAGCACCCCAAATCTGACGTTTTGGAATTACTAATAACCAGTGCTGCTATGGTGCCACTGATGACAATAGGCAGTCACAGTCCTGTACTATTTGGGAGCCAAGCCCTCACCTTATTGTCATGAAGATTACTTTTTTCTAAGTGGACTTACTGGGGACACAAGAAGACAGTAATTCAAGTAATGCGCTGAGTCAGACGAACCAAGGATTTCCTTGGATCCCAGCTCAGCCCTGCCTGCTTTGGGGACTGTGGGTGAGTGACTTAGTCTTTCTGAACCTCAGCTTTGAGGTAGCTTATTAAAGAGCCAGCAAGGGGGTGGCTGGTAGAAGGAGCTCGATTCTCTCCCCAATTTCCATTTCATGAGTTCACGGCCAGCCTTCCCCTTCTTCACGCCTATGTGCCCATTGTGATTGTAGGAATGGACGTGCATGCCCAAGTCCTCTCCCATCGATTTGTACTTCTGCTTTAATTAAATATAAAAGTTTCAAATTTAGCAGAGTACATACACGGGCAAGCCTACAACTACTAAAAGGAGGCAATTGAATGTGATACTTTGAAAAGCCTAAGCAAATAGTATAGGAAGAAATCATAAGAGAAAAACTGATAGGTTCTGATCAATTAATACTTAAAAAGCCTGTCAAAATACATTATAAACAAACTTAAGAGGCAAATGACAAACTGATTTAAAGATTGCAAATTATATTAATTAGAATGAAACTCTGATATATACAAGCACTGGCAAGCAAGAAAAATTTCAATGGAAAAAAATGGCAGTAAGCTTATAGAATATTCAACTGTCTAAATCAAAAAGAAACATTAATTAAAATAAAAAATAGGTAATATCATTTAAATTCAGGTATGGGAAGAGTTAAAATGCATCGTAGCTGAGTGTTGGTGAAGCTGCAGGGCAGTGGTACTCCCCTACCAGAGGCCATCCTCTCACTGGGAATAGCACAGCCGGGGGTGGGGGCGGGGGGGGCGGCATACGGCCTATGCCATTGCAACCGGCTGTGTCATCAGACACAGGCAACTGCAGATTGACTTAACTACCACAGATGTCACAGCTCCAGTACTCAAAATACTTAGATGCTTTGACCTACTATTTTCACTTTTAAGAAGTTATATGAAGAAAATGGTCAATGATACACAGAAGAGTTTCAATACAAGAAATTCCATTTTACTTTCTTTACAGCAAAATTAGAAACATTTTAGTGAAAACTGGAAGCTACCCAAAAGCCTACTAATAGGAAATCATGTTCTCCAAGAGTATGCTAGGGAATTACTGACAACATAATATTCTACTTAAAAAGCAAGATATAAAGTATATATACAACATAATTATGTAAAAACATATGTTTCTATCCATCTATCTATGTATCTGTTCCTCTTCACTGCCACCCAATGCCAAAATGGAAAGAACAGTAACAGTGGTTTTTAGAGCTTGGGGATTACTAGCGGATTTTTTTCTCTGCTTTTGTATACTTTTCTGTTTTTGAAATTTTCATCAATAAACATATTTTTACTTTTGTCACCAGGGAGCAAATTACTGTTTAAAATATCTGATGAATCATTTATATATCTTAAGTACAGTAAAATTTGAAGATATAAAACAGCTTGAAGTGAACTTCTTTATTATATTACAAATTGGGAGATTGCTTCTAAACATCTAGACATTTCACTTCATTAAAACAAGAGCTTGTTTTTTTTACTACTCAGCATTACTAACTGTCAGTTCTTAAACATCTGCAATCACACCACCTTTCAGAGACCACAAAAGTAATTATAATAACAATCTGTCAATCACCAAAATAATTTGATCTGTAAAATGAGAGGGCTGTGTTAGCTAACCTCTTCAGTAGCTTCAGACTCTCCAATGATGTAAATTTATTATCTTACTCAAGAGACATAAAATTAAGCAGGGGATTCTCCCTTCACAGTAAGCAGGGGAATCATGGGAATAACGGAACATTCAGCAGGGAACCCGCGTCCCTTGATGTCAAAGCCACAGAATGAGCTCCTGATGGTGACTGACCCCAAGTGCGGAGTGAAGGAATCACTGCCCCCTCTAACTCAGGGACAAGTCACCTAAGGCCCCTCCCTATTCATCTCCTCCTCCTCCCTCCAAGACGGTGACACCCCCCTCACCAAAGGAAACCTAGAGATCAAGGGGTTCAGCAGACGCTAATATATATCATATATAAAGCATCAGTGCTCTATATACCTCTTACAAAAGCCTGATTTTTTATAAACACTGTAGCAGCAAAGAGAGCATTGTAAAATCAAAGAATAATAGCTATACAATGCAACTCTCCCATGAGACCCGAGTTTAGCGATGCCATCAGAACCGCATTGACGCTTTCAGAAAACATGGGCTTTTGACACTGGGTGAAAAGCACATTCTGCAGACAACATTTTAAATATATTCTCCTACACAGCCACTAACAAGTTGGTTTGGCTGTTGACATAAGTCCAAAGGAAAGATAAGATCATAAAGTATTCACCTGGCCTGGTGACAGAACAACAAAATAATTTTTCTTCATATAATTTGTTCCTGTGATGAAGTGATAGAGGTAGAATACTAAGTATCTGGGAATGTTCAGTGCGTATGATAATTACACCCTCTAGGTTCAGGGGAACAAGGCTGCAGAATTCAATATTCGTTCCTGTCCCCACACACATAAATTAGTTCTCCTTTTAGCCTCGCAGACAAGCAAAGCAAGCAGACCTCTCCCTCCACGTTCCTCCATTCAATTAGACATGGGCACCAGGGTGTTACCACCTGCCGCTTCCTTTTTTAGTGAATCTTCAAGAGTTACCTTCTCAGACATGACATTACCTGGAGCTGGTATTAAATTAGTGCAGAGGAAAAGAAAGGGGATTAATGGCCCTTTCCCCACCCTTTCACAAGCTAATCTGTGGGGAGAAGAGCAGGGGGAAAGCACTCAATACTCTTTAAGAAAACATATTTCAGGCTTGTCTCCCTGTCTGGTTGGCAAGACTAGGCAGAGATCCAAATGCTAATTTGAGAGGATAGCTTTGGGAACATCGTGGATGAAACAGTCCCCCAAACACTGGCTATAATAAGCCCACATAAAACTGTCAAATAACCTGAAGTTAACCAAAAGCCTCGAGTGTTTTCCTCACTCGAGGGAAAATGCTGGCACTTGTCCTTACTTGCTGGAACGCCAGTTGCAGGAGAGGCTGCCCACGCCACAGGAAGGCCCGGCTGCGTCCTTAGGGCACGGCCTCCTCATGCAGCCTCCTCATGCTGACCGAGTGCTACCATCCTCAACTTTCTTTGTTTCAACCCTGTCCTCTGGGGGCATTGCCACTGATGCCCCTCCTGCCACACTCACTCTACCTTCACACCCCTTCTAAATCTCTCATAGGGGAAAGCTTCCACTTCAGATCACAGTCCCCAAGTCCCTGTTTTATAGCTGGGAGAGATGGGAGAGAGTCTCCATCACCTGCCCTAAGGGATGCAAGCCAGAGGCTAGAGAGGATTACTGAGGTTCCGTAGGAGAGGAAAGTGCTCTAGAAACTGCTTTCCAAGCACGCTGAAAGGGTGAAAAACAATTTTTTTAAGGGGCTCCAAGATTCAGGAAGAAAACCTATGATACAAGTGACAGATGAGACACAGAGCAAACCCAGATAAGCATTTAACCCACTCAAGAAAATAAATAATATTAAGAAGGACTTGGTAAGAATCTAGAGGAAGTGAAGAAAAAGAGAATGAAGGAACAACGGGAAGACTAGACACATGAGCATTTTAACTTTATTAATACTCAAACTAGAAGATTTTTATCTTGACTTAAACATAAATCATTTTTCTATCTCTATTTGAAGAAGCAGACCACTAGAGATTGTTTCTTCCAAACTACCATTCCTTAAACAGTTTTCTCAGTTACTTACTTCAAATACCAGAAATATAATTGCAACATTTTCCGAGGGAGTGTATTTTGAAAGTTGCATGTGGGAAAATGATGCAGAGATACGTTCTTACCCAGTTTAGAGCTTTGCATGTGATGTGTTACAGCAGAAAGGGTGAACTGCAAGGAAGGCGGGCAGAAGGAAGACTTTCTGAACTATCCCAGAAAAAGGAGGCCAAGCAGATTTCTAACTAACCCACCAGCAGACCTGTGGTCCTGGAGCTGCCCAACCACACAGGCACTTGGTCAATGACCAATGTGCCCTGGGGACAAGTACACAAAGAAGTCAGAAAAGGGGTTTACTCATTGTTTGAGCCCTCTAGTCATCGATGTTTCTTGAGCACCTACTCTGGGGAAAGGTCAATGCTAAGTCCAGCTTAGGTGGGAGGCAAGGAAGGTCCTTCTAAAAATACGGAAAATGCCAGTGCTCTCGGGCCTCTTAAATCAAGACAGGAAGGTTGCACACGTGCAGAAATACAACATGACAGAGCAAACGATGTGCCATTAGAGCCGTCGATGCAAAGACTGATTAATCTCCGCTCTCTCCCAGATCCTGATCTTATTTTGATCCCATGTGTTCCTACACTTGAGTGATTCAGCTTGGTGATTTTGACCTTGAACCACACATCTATTCCAATTATTATGAACCAACCACCTGCTGCACCTCCCATTTCATGGGGGATTTTCTTCTGTGGGGCTGAAAGCTTCTGTCACCCAACATGACACAGACTGAAATGGAGTGGCACAGGGTGATACGTGGGTATGGAGACATTCCCGACACAGATCCTGCTGGGGTGCCTTTCAGCAGCACACTGTGCAGAAGTGAAAGAGTGGCTTCCTCGGGTAATTAGGAGACAGAGGCTCAAGTGAGACAATCCGGCCCCACGGGGAAAGTGCATTGAGCTCACAGAGTTTTAGGTGCACACACTGAGTAGCTGCCGAGAGTGGCTGTTATCGAATCCTGCTAACCTGTGCCCTCGCCTGAATGGAGAGGGACACTAACTCGGAGAAAGTTTGTATCAGGTGGAAGACGAGGATTAAAGCAAAGAGCCTCTTTCCATCACAGCCAACTTCACCTGCTGCCTCCAGGTCACATCTAGGTATTTTGAGTAAACATGAACTGTATCCATTGCATTTTCATAACTTCTGTTCCAAACCTTTCAATAGTACTTTGAAGTCAGTATTTAATACCTCAATATTAATCCTAATGGATCTGAAATGAGAAAGTATAAGGAGCTCTAGGATCGATTTCTAGTGCTGTGAGTCTAGCAAGAAGAGGTGAGCATTTTGACCCTCTGGGGCAGTATGGCCACGCCTGCAGGCATTTCTGGTCATTAGAACTGGGATGGGGTGGGGGTGCTACTAGCATCTGGTGGGTGGGTAGAGGCCAGGGATGCTGCTAAATTTCTTATAATGCCTAGGGCAGCCCCTACAACAAAACTTAAAATGTCAATAATCCTCAAGTTTAGAAACTACCCTAAGGGAAAGAACCCTGAGGTAGGGTTCTAGGCCAGGTTATAACACTTATTAGCAATATGACATTGGGCACGGGAATAATATCTTTTCCACTAACCCACCCAGGACTGTTTGTAACCATCAAATGAAAACATTGTATATGAAAACAAGTTGGCACTTTTATTACTCAGCATCATAACTTTAACATCAACATTCTCAGACTACCCTTTATACACATACAAATTTAGTCTACAAATATTTACATGGGGCCTATGGAATAAATAGGATGGTTTTAATCTCATTCAAGAAACTCAAATGCCTATGGAAAGTCAAATGAGCTTCCAGTCCTCCGCAGCCCAGACAAAAACAAACAAAAAAATACCCACCTCTCTTGTCAACACAAGGTCAACATTCAGCTTTCCCTTGTCAATGACCTACAGACAGAGAATCATCCACGGGTCAGAAGACACTTACCGCATGGATTTTCTCTTCATGATGGCAAGATCCTCGCGTCGTCGACACGCACTCGGGGCAGCACTGGTTGGCGGCTATTTGAAGCGCTTCTCCCTGAGCATTTAAAACAGCTGGGTGTAAAACAGCGGCAGCAAACACAGTCACGGCGGTTCATCGCGCCCCAAGCCATCTCGGATCCTCTGAATCTCATGAGTTTCCACAGGTGACAACAACAGACAAGATAAACCGAATAAACTAACAAAAAGGATTCTCTCTGTCAAGAGGAGCTTCTCTCAAAGATAAAATGAATCCCCTTGTGGAAGTAATTTCTTTGAAAATTGTCTACATCTTTTCACATGCAACAAAGTGAAGAATTCTATTCACTAGAAATGCTTCATCTGAGTGTCACACAAGAACAACAGAGAGGCTGAGAGAAGAAACTGTGATCTTGACTTGGGTAAGGGTGAGGGGTGGCCCCAGAGCCCGCAGGTGTTCCGGGTCTCTGATGGAGGCTGGATGCAGTCAGCAGTGGGGAGCTGAGGCTCTGCGGTTCACCTTTGTCTGGGACGCAGAGTAGCAAGGCAACAGGCTGAAGGACAAAGCTGGGAGAGGAAACAGCATTGTTGAGGTACCATCTGTACTGCGGGGAGCTGGGTAGAATTCACGGGCTCCAGTAAAGATCTACATTGTTTTTCAAGGCTTCTATAATTGCAACTGTGTCTGCTAACAAGATCGGATACCATCAAGGGAATCTGATCCCATGCGATATCCCAGGATTTATTGAGAAGTTGTCACATTAACTAACTATCCATTTACCACAGTGAAGAATCCATTTATCTAAGAGTTATTAAAACTATGAAGCAGAGAGCTTATGTTTGTCCTTGGGGCCAATGATTCTCCTATTAGATCCTCTGATTTGTCTTATCCCATATATATATATAATGCTTATATATATATAATGCTTATGCTTTATGCTTATATATATATATATGCTTATGCTTATATATATATATAAGCACTATATATATATATATAAGCATTTCCTCAAATCTAGAGATGTGGCAGAACAGGCAATGAGTGATTTTGGTCAAAAATGGTAGGAGATACTGCATTAGCCATGAAATTATAACTTGTTCACAGAATAAAAGTCTACAGAGAATTCAGCTGCTAGAATGAAAAAAGTTTGTGTGTGTTAATGTTTCCTTGTTATTTGGTGCTGCATCTATTTTAAAAAATTGTGCCTACAAGAGAATTGTAATTTTACATAACTACATTCACATGAGTGGGTGAGAAATGGGAGTTAAGATTTTACAACTGTTAATCCATAAAACAGATAAATACACCAGTAATGGTAAGCACCAAATTCTTCCTACTTGCTTTACCAAGGAGAAACATAAGACATGAGATTTTATAAAATTCTATGTACTATATAACATTAATGACTTTTCAGTAAAGTGGCCTCTGAACCCCAAGAGAAAACTACACTTGTATAATTTCCATTAAGTAAAATATAGAAACTACTTCTGCCTAATTTGCACTAAGAATTTCATACAGCTAGGACATGAGATAAACCAAGTGTTGCTTATATTCTAACATGAAAACAGACAGCAGGGAAGAAAGGCAGGTAGAATGAGAGATTTCAAGGGATATTATATGCCCCCAAATTAGTTTTCTTTTTTTCCTTTTTATTGACTTTGTTGGGTGACACTGGTTAACAAAAGTACACAGGTTTCAGGTGCAGTTCTACAACGCAGTCTGTACCCCATACCGTCTGTTCCCCACCCCAAGTCACGTCTGCTCGTCACCCTTTATCCCCTCACGTTCCCCTCTACTGCCCCCCACTTCTTCCCCCAGCAATCACCACACTGGTGCCATGTCCATGAGTTTTTTTCTCTTTTATTTCTTTTTTGCTCAGTCCTCCCAGCCCTCCCCCACCCTGCCCAGCACCCCCAACAGCTGCCAACCTGCTCTCCATCCATGACTCTGCTTCTGTTTTGCTTGTTAGCTCATTTGGTTCATTACATTCCACATATGATAGTTTTCTTTGTTTTACATAAAAACTGATTTTCAGGTTTGGCCCTCAAAGCTCATTTCATAAATGTGATGTCCCTTCTTCATAGTGGCAGCCAAGGGGTCTCCATCGCGAGTCTATCTACGGAACTTCTGGTTGAACACGAAAGGTGATTTGGAGCTACAGAAGAGCAAAAAATGCTGCATGTGGGTGCTCAGAGAAGGAGAGCCAGGGAGTTCTGGCTACGTAAGCACGGAACCTCACACGGCCGTGTGCGCTGTGGTCTAAGTGGAACACGCAAGTCTCTTCCCCCTGCGGGCTTTGCATTGGGAGCTGCTGGAAGTGGCCACGTGGGCAAGATGCATGAATGAAGATTGCTAGGGGAGCTGGACAAGGTTACTTGCCTAGGATCTAGAAGAACCAACTAAAAATAATTATGATCATTTGATAATTGTAGTTAACACTTATTTAGTACTTAGAATAGCCAGGTACTCTTCTAAGTGCATATATATACGCACGCACACATGTTTATATGTGCAAGAGTAGGTTTATAGTTGTTAGCATGGAAAAATATATAATGCAAGAATACACTGTGTATTTTGTGTACTCACAACTGTAAACCTACTTTTGCCCACCCCTGTACACATCCATATGTATGTGTGTGTGTATGAGGTCTGTCCAGAAAGTATCCATCCATGTACTATGAAAAAGAGGCATTTATTGAAGAAGATACAAGATACAAGAAACATTGTACATAAGACAATGATGCCTCAGTCCCCTTCAAAGCAGGCGCCTTGGGACCTCACACAGTTCTATCCATTGCCCTCAGCTGCCCTGTTTATTTTCCTGAATCTCATCAATGGTCTGAAATCTCTTCCTTTTCAAAGGTGACTTTAGTTTTAGGAAAAGCCAGAAGCCCCAGGGCGCCAAATCTGGCTGTAGGGGGGCAGAGTCACCTGGGTGATTTGATGTTTCACAAAAAAACTCTGCATGAGACATGATGCATGAGAAGACGCATTGTCATGGTGAAGCTGCCAATCACTAGTTGCCCATAGCTGCAGCCTTCTGAATCACACAAATAGTTTCCATGGAGGAATATTCAAGCTTAATACAAAATTTGATGCAGATTCATTGTTCTACCCATCAGTCATTTTGAATGCAACGGGTCACACAGTACACATGCTCACTCATGGTGTCTACTGTCCCCATTGACTAGTACAGTGAAGTCATCATTGTTCACACATGCGCATTCCAGTCCACTCTCCTTGGCTGCCAGGTTACATCAGTGTCACAGAAACCACTCTTGTTATATTAGCAATGCTTGGGCTTTTTCTGGACAGACTGTGTGTATATATATATATATATATATATATATATATATATATATATATACACAAGACTGTGTGTATATATATATATATATATATATACACACGTGCATATGTATGTGTGTGCATATATGTGTATATATAATTTAATTCTCACAACAACTTGATTAGGTGAATACTACTCTCTGCATGGAGGTTTGCAGCTGAATCCTGTGCATGTACTATCACAGTGTCCCTCTGTATGACATTTCCTCTATAGCTAAATATTTTTCAGATATCTTCAAGAGATGACTGGGTTAAATAGCCAAGGTTCTAAATGGCTTTGTCTCTGTCTCTCTCTCTCTGTCCCTATCTAGCTATCTATTCTCTGTGGATGTAGGATATGGATGTAGAATTTATTATGTAGGTCATAGAATGAATAGGTAGTTGCATTCATACACATATACATACATACATGTTATCCATCAAAATGGCCAATGACACTATGTTATTTCCAGTCCATCCATGAGCAAAAAATAAACACATAATAGGAACCCATTAGCAATAATAATAATTTAGCTTAGTGTACAATGGGGATTTGTTACCTTGGGCCATGAGCTAATGCAAATACACCACAGCAGATTTGAATACAATGCATACTGCTGAGAAATGCAAAGGAATAAACCTAAAAGCAACATGATGGGTTAGAAATTACATGGAGTCATTTAGCCAGGGACTAAGGTTCTTGTCACAGCTGTGCCACTTACCAGCTCTGTGTCTTTGAGCAAGAGACTAAACCACTAAAAGTCCATTTCTTTGTCTATAAAGTAGAAAGTCTAAGTGAATTCTAAAGGCCTCCTATATTTCTAGCATTCTGTGATCTACTTTATTACTTAAAACAAAGATCCCATGTGCTCTGGAACACACTTGTATGATCTTGAAGTTAAAGCTTCTTATGGCTGGGTCATCTGGTTCAACCCCAACCTTATTGTTACAGGTAAGGAACATCCTTAGACTTCATACTCTCTAATTATAACATTCACCAATTTTCTGATCACTCCTCCATAGTCACTCACTAAAGACTAGACACCTGAGTCTCAGTTCTTTGCTGCCCTATTTCTAGAATTAATTCTGGACAACTTGAATGTCCATGGAAGTGAGTAGTTTAACATTCTATCCTTGTACACTCTTAGCCACCTCAATTCAAATACTGTTCACCTCTATTTCGCTTGAATTGCCCATAGCCATGGTCAATTTTAGGTTCTGTCCACACTCCAAATTATTCATACCAGGCACCTTCAACTCTCTGAATCTGAGCCCCCCAGCCTTTAGCTCTCTCTCTCTCTCTCTCACCCTCACTCCCACTCACCTCACATTCTTAAAATATCTTTGAGTGTTTATTTTCCTTGCAGTCATTCAGCCCCCAGCTGGCCTCGTTTTCCTATTTGTCATCCTCAATACCCAACCCTTTCTGCACCTTTATTCTTTTTTTTTTTTAAGATTTTCTTTCTTTATTTTTAGAGAGAGGGGGTGGGAGGGAGAAAGAGGGAGAGAAACATGGACATGTGCAAGAAAGAGCAATTCATTGCCTCTGGCATGCCCTCAGCTGGGTACCTGGCCTACTAGGCATCTGCCCTGACTGGGAACCAAAGCAGCAACCTTTCAACCTTTCTGTTTGCAGGCCAGTGCTCAATCCACTGAGCCACACCAGCCAGAGCCCACCTCTATTCTTTTTCTCCATTACTATGGCAGAATCACCTATTTCACAATTTGCCTTATTCCCTCTTATACCTGGTTGGGAAGCATTACTGAGAAAATCATTCTACCATGCAGCTTGATGCCCCCCACAGGTCCATGGGCCCCTGCTCCTGTGGGCCCATAATACCAGCCATAAATGCTTTGCCTTGACCTCAGTTGGTCCCTTTCTCCTCTCAGTGACAGCTCACATTCATTATGCTCCTCCAGCCCCCAACAAAACCTCAAAGTCTTCACAAAATACACTCATTCAGTACGAAATACTTCAGTATCCTGTCTCTCTTCTTACCCACAAATTTAACCCTGTCTGTATCCATCCATGGCTCTTTCTGTCCACTTTTAGAGAGTGAGTTTGTCTTCCCAACCCCATATTTTTGACCCCACTCTGTTCTCCAAAACTGCCCCTTTTAATAATTCATTCTGTGCGTCCTCCTAACCCACTTCCCATATCTTTAATTACTCTCTTTCTTCTAGGTCATTCCCTTCCTTTCCTGAGGTTGTTATGTAGCTCTCACGCTAATATCAAAAACAAAAACAAAACCCTCTCCCTTCCCTTGTTTGGTCATTCTACAAGTACCGACTGAGCATCATCTGTGTGCCATACACTATGCTGTTAATGGGCTGCAACAGCAAAGAAGGCAAGGTCCCTGTTCTGAAGAGGCTGAGTGTCGGGGGAGAAGCAGACAAACAGGCATTTGTACTCTGGTCAAGCGCCGCAGTAGGGTAAGCACCAAGTGCCATGGCACATGCAGGAGGCTCAGTGGTTGGGGATGGGGGTTCATAGAAATTTCACAGGGGTAGTGGTGTCTGCCTAATGTCCCTTTTCTCTTGCATTCTCAGTGAAGCTCCCTGAAAGTGCAGGCTTCATTTGTCTTTCCTTTCCCTACTTTTCATCCATTCCTCGAACCTCTGTGATACAGCTTCCACGCCTGCCATTCTGTCATCCTCAATGCCAGCTTCAGCGTGGTCCCCTGTGGCCCACATGCTGCCAAGCCCAGTGGACCGTATTAAGCGGTTCTCCCACTCACCGGCTCACCTGTGATCAACACTGTTGCTACAAACTCCTCCTGGAAACTCTCTGTTCTCCTGGCTACCATAACATTATTCTCTTCTCTGACCATTTCTTACCTCTTACCTCTTGGTCACGTCCTTCTAATCTTCCTAGTTTCCCTATCTTGTGTTATGTCCCCTTAAATAATTGTATTCCCAAAAATTCCAACCTAGGCCTTGTGCTCTTTTTTCACACAATCTCTTTGGATGAACTCATTGATTTTCTGCAAGTTTACACTACTGTCTATATGCTAATTATACCTATGTTATATCTTCCAACCCTATTTCCTCCTCTGAGCTTTTTAGACTCATATATCCAGCTATCTTTTTTTTTAATTTCTTTATTATTGTTCAAGTACAGTTGTCTCCATTTTCCCCCCACCTCTCCACCCCCACCCCAGCCATCCCCACCTCCCTCCTCCCCTGATCCCAAACCCCCTTGGTTTTCTCCATGTGTCCATTACAGATGTTCCTGAAAACCCTTCTCCCTTTCCCTGCCATTATCCCTCCCCACTGCCCTCTGTGTACTGTCAGTTTGTTCTTAATTTCAATGCCTCTGGTTATATTTCGCTTGCTTGCTTGTTTTGTTGATTAGGTTCCACTTATAGGTGAGATCATATGGTATTTGTCTTTCACTGCCTGGCTTATTTCACTTAGCATAATGCTTTCCAGTTCCATCCATGCTGTCACAAAGGGTAGGAGCTCTTTCTTTCTTTCTGCTGTGTAATATTCCATCGTGTCTTTATGAAATAGCCACCTGGCTTCTCTGTGGACACTTCAAGCTCAACGTGCCCCAAACTGAAAGCATCATTTCCCTCCCTGATGGGATGCTTTTCTTCACTCTCCTCTATTCTCAATATCAGTTGATGGCTCAGCTAACCAACTAGTCATCGAGTCATAAATACGGGAGTCATCTCTCCTTGTTCTTCCCCTTGCCTTCCTGCTTTCATCCAGTCCTCGTGACTTATCCCCGAAAGATTTCTTAATCCTGCCCTTTCCTCTTGATTCCAACACCACCAGTGCTCTGACTTTAGAACTCACCTTCTCATCTGGATTAACCTCATGGCCTCTGAACCAATCTCCTCATTTTTATTATTATGTGGTATCTTTTAAAAACCAGAGAGATGGGCCCTGGCAGGTGTGGCTCAGTGGATTGATCACTGATCTGTGAACCAAAGGGTCACTGGTTTGATTCCCAGTCAGGGCACATGCTGGGTTGCTGGCCAGGTCCCTAGTGGGGGGTGGGGGAGAGGCAACCACACACTGATGTTTCTCCCCCTCTCTTTCTCCCTCTCTTCCCCCCTCTCCAAAAATAAATAAATAACATTTTAAAAAAATAAAAACCAGAGAAATGGTTCTAAAAGGAAAAGCTGTCCATTCTATCCATATACCTGAAAACTCCATTAGTATTCTATCATCTTAAAAATAAAATTCCAAGCTTTGTAGTACACTACATAATTTTCTCCATAACCATGAACTTATCAACTCTATAGCACTATCTCTCACTCATTCATACAGTCAGTCAAATAATATTTATTGAGTGCCTGCCATGTGTCAGGTGCTATTGTAGGTGTTGAGGATATACAGTGAACAAAAGAGATAGTAAACAAGAAATATAAGTAAATTACAGAGTATGCCAGACAGTAGTTAGTGCCAAGAAGAAAACCAAAACATGGAAGACAGACAGGAAATATGTGGTAGGGGGTGGAGGATTGCAATTTTAAATACAGAGACATTCAGGCAAAATTTAAAGGAAGTAAAAGATCAAGGCATATGTATGTCTTGAAGAAAAACAGAGGTCGGTTTTCTTCAGAGAGCACAAAGGCCCTATGGCAGAAGCGTGCCCGGCATATCCAGCGAACAGTAAGCAGGCATGATGTCTAAAGGGGAGTGAGCAAGTGAGAGAACGGCCGGCTAATGAAAAGGGTACAACAGCACCTTAAAGGACTCTGTGAGGAGTCCCCATGAGAAGAGAAGCCATTGGAGGGGTTTAGGGAGAGAAGCAACATGATCTGACTTCAATTTCAAAAGGCTTGCCCTGGTTATTATTTCAAGATTACAGCGGAAAAGGCAAGTACAGAAACAGTGAAGCAGGTTAAGAGGTTACTGTGAGAATGAAGCAAAAGATGGTAACAGGTGGAACCCGAGTAAGAGCAGAGAAGCCGCACGTAGAAGACAGTGCTACACGCCGAGCTGGCAGTATGGCTCATGTCCTAGATGTGGGATGTATGTGGGCGGAAGTGGGGAGTAGAGATGATGTGGTTTTCTGGCCTGAGGAAGGTGAAGTAGGGAGTTGCCATTTTTTGAGATGAGAAAAATTAGGAGAGGAACAAATGAAGAGGGATAAAAATCATGTTTGGTATAGATCAAGGGTCAGAACCTTTCCCAGCAAAGGACCAGACAGTAGATACTTTTAGCCTTTGGTCTATGTCACAACTACACAACTCTTGTCACTATAATGCAATCCATAAACAAATGAGTCTCTCTGTGTTTCAATAAAACTTTATTTATGGGCACTGAAACTTAGTATTTTCACAACTTAGTATTGTCGCCGTTGATCATTTCCAATCATTTCAAAATGCAAAAAGCATTCTTTGTTCATAGCTCATACGGGCTGGTTTCTAACAGCTGACCCCTGGTATAGAACACATTTGGTTTTCAGTAATGCACTCTATGTCTTATAACATTTAACTCAAGGCTTTTTCTGTAATATCACAATTATTCATGTGATGTGGAGGAGGGCATGTTTTAGTGTTGTCATGGCCGTTAACATGACTAGCTCAGACTTTGACATGAATTACTCAGTGAGCTACACAGTGATCTTTTAGGAGTGTTTACTACATAAAATAGGAAGTCCCATAATATACCACAAAATATTATCAAATTTAACAACTGTACAAGCTGGTGATGTATGTCAGCTTCTCAGAAATATACCCAGGCAGAAACTGAGTAAGACCTTAATGGTATACAGAATCTTCATTCCAAAGTTAGAAACAAACAGAAATTGATTAGCACTAGATGGTATAAAAACTCAAGATTAATTACTGTCGGGGGAAGAAGAAAACTAAAAAAATAAATTGTGCTTGTGAAATTGACAGAATGCTTTTTTAGAAAAAATAATTGGTCTTCTCCAGGGAGTTTCAAATGTTTGAATTTGAAGCTTAAGCTTTTTTATTTTAATAGACTCGCTTAAAAAGAAATGAGTCAGCACCAGGAAAAAATATTCTAACAGCATAGATGTGTACTTAGAGAAAAATCCTAAACATCTTTAACAAGGGAAAGGATGAATTATTCCTTGTACACTTGGTCAAATAGCAGATTTCTTGAGTCAAAGCCTCTCAAGGCAGCATAATAATGCAATCAGAACAAATAATGTTTTTAGAAAATCATCTTTAAGAAGTTGATCCTAAATAGGATAAATCATTTGGGAATTAAAAGAAAATAGTGGAATACATTAGCCACAAACGCCAAAAAAGAAAGTCAATTCTGACTTTCAATCCATTCAATGGCTTGTACATGCTGTGGTTAGTATCAGTGGCTTCGCCAACTGCCAGACCCAGAAAAAAATCTCTGGGCAGCAGTTGGTTTATTAATTGCATAATCATGGTTAAGTTGCTTAAAATCTCTAGGTTTCACTTAGCTCGTCTGTAAAGTGGAGGAAAAGACATCTATCCCACAAACAGTGAATGAAATAGCATTTATAAAACTTTTAACTGAGGGGCCTGGTCCAGAGAACTAAATGCTCAATAAACAGAAATTAAGATATTCTTAAATATGATAAGCAAAAATTCTCTCCTGCATTTCAGAAAGCTTCCAATTAGTTTGGGATAAATGTCAAAACACGATGGCTGAAAGAAATGTAAAAGCCCTACTGTTCACTGACTTTACCAATACATTTAGGACATAGTTAGCATTATCATACCTTCTCAAAGTCACACTGAGGGTTTCTGCAAACAGCAGGCTTGCAGATAACAATATCACCATGGCAACGGCAGTTCTGGCATGAATCGGGCTTCCAAATTGTGGCGTCCTACAAAAAAGCATAAGCTCTGAGTTAAAAACTGATCAGTGTGAGCACACAAAAGCGTCACCATCAACAGTCCCAGAGCCTCAACAATTAAAAGGCAAAGGAAAACTCACAGGCACACATAGTGCTTGCTGGGCACTGATCAAACCTCGAGAGGCAGTGAAAGCAGCATAATCCATTTCACCACAGTCAACCCACGTAGCCAAAGACAAGGGCATGCAGCAGAGAGCTGTCAATACCCAGAGTAAAAACCATTGATTGACCTCAAACGCCAGGAGGACAAGCTGCTCTCTGACTTGAAGTTTCTTGTTAAGCAGCAGCAATCACCAGAGCCTGTTTAAAGGAAAGTGACACTTGGACTAGCACTAACCAGCATTTCCCAGCTCTTTGCTACTACCTACTCTAATGCTCATCAGAAGCAAGAAGGACTTGAGTAAGTAGTTCAAAATTTTTAAGGCAGCTCAGCCAACACACTTGTAAGGGAACTCGGAGATGCAATATGGCTTCAGCAGCAAAGGCAGCTGGGAAATGTTGGGCTCTCTGTTTAACTTTCTGAAGCCTCAGGCTTGGCTGACTACCCAGAAAACCATAATACCGCCCAGATATAACCATCATGCCCCAGGAAGGAGGTTAATGAATGTATATAGTGTGATAACTGCCTGATGTTATTTGTTAACTTAGGCATGCATTGTTCTTTCTGGTGGTCTACCGGACTACCCACCGCTTGGTTCTACTACTAACCCCCTATGAAAAGGGATCCTGTCCTGGGAGGGGCATGGGTTTTTCCTGACCTGTCACCACTGGGAGTAGCTGCTTTGCCCGTGTATGTAAGTTTCTCCTATTAAAGCTCTGATGAATTTGAATAAGGCCACACGTCAGTTTTTCTAAATCAATCCTGAAAGTAGACTCTTGGGGCTTTCCCCCAACAACACTGAGGGGCTGTTATGTGTCCAGCTGCACGCTAGGCATATGGGGTTACAAATAAAGCATGACCCATAAGGATCCCACAGATTATTTTGGGTTATGAACATGAGGGTATTAAATAAACATAAATTGATGACACTATATTCTCAACAAACTGGAAAAGACAGTAACAGTCATAAAAGAAAAGGGAAACTGAGCTCAGTGCAAAAATGTCTCAGAGATTTCCTTCCTGTTTCCCACCATCCATCGTCATGCTGAACCCACACTACAGTTGTGCCCGCTCTGAAGGACCTTTGAGCCCAACTATCGCACAGAACCCACAGAGGCCAGCTTCTGTCCTTTGCAAGGCCGCTAGGATGGCTTTGAATTGAAGCAGTGACGATACCGTAGACTGCAGTGAAATATGTTTTCCCAGAGATTTCCTAACCTAAATTCCTATTTTATATGAGTTGAAAACAGCTATCCTGTTTGGCTGAGTTTTAAACTCTCAACTTCTTTTAAGAGTGCTGTCCCTGTTATTCTCTGGTTTCAAACTATGACGTGGCTCATCTTTACTTCTGATGGGATAAAGTGCAGACGTCACAATCAGGCACTCACCTCCCACTCTGGTCTTGACAAATCTGAGTCCTGAGACTTTCATCCCTCCATTCAAGTTGGTCAAGCCACTGGACAGAGCCAGGCTCCCTTATTTGGTCTCACACTTTACCCTCTTCTGGGGACCCCCACTCCTCCTTCACTTCTCCAGAGACAGTTTGCAAACCAACATGCTGCCTTTAAGCCTCAACCTCAAGGATATATGTTACCTAACCCTTAACCCTGCACAACACACACCCACACTCAGGTATGGGTCCTCACTGATTCTCTGTGACCTCACTGTTTCCTACATTCATTTACATTCTGTTAGCTTGCTAGACCAGAATGGAAGCCCCTCAGAAGCAGGCACTGTCCTTGGCTGTGACTGCAAGTCCTTCATAAAGCAAGGTTTGTAATGGGATCCAGAACTCAGGGTGCCTGAGAATCCAGGAAAACCCTCCACTAATCTGGCTTGGGGGATGGAGAAGCAGAGGATGGCCACTGAGAGTTACTTTGCACTACTCTGACAACTTGGTTAGCTTCATAGTTACGTTCAAGAGCCGTGCTAACCGCTGTGGCAAGGGAGATAGGCATGACTTTCTGAATGTATCCTGCCTTGTGACTTAGCCTGTGAGCTTACAGTGCATGCATTAGGCTGGAAGGCAGTTCCCTGGTTACAGCATCAGCACGAGAAGCAGGGGAGTGGTTCCCCTGTGTTACCAGGAGATACCTGCCAGGCCTGAGGATGGCAACTGAATGCATGGAAGATACTGCAGGACTGGCAGAATGTAGCCCATTGTGGGAGGGTCGGAAATGGGGTTGTGTTGGAAGCTTGGGCCAGAATTTAAAGTAGGCATGACAGCCTTTTGCTCTCTTGGCCGTATGGGTTGAAAGGGTGCAGAAGGACCCCCACTGGCCCTCCACGGGAGGGTGCCATGTGGTTTGGGATTCAGACCTAGAGAACACAGTAACATGGCTGACGGTGCTGGGGATTGCGGGACTTGTCCAGCCAAGCCCAGATTGATGGGAGATGCCTGAGATGCTGAGCTGTGACTGGGAATGTTAAGCCTCAGACTTTTTTTTCCCCCCTGAAAGGTGGTACCTCTGACTGGCACATTCTGAAACTGGCCTGATGTTGTGAAAGACAGGCAGGAGTGTGTGTGGTGGGGGCCGGGGGGGAGTATTTTAAAGAGAGTGGGACTCAATGGCAGAATTCTGCCAGCATTCTAAATCTGTATAACTTTTAAATAAACAATTCCTTTACTTTTCACCAACCTCTAGCACTGGGAGTCTTGGCGGTGGGCAATCAGGCCCACACATCTGTTTCAGAACTGCATAGGCTGGGACTCTGTAACAGGTTCACAGTTCATAAGCTGCTTAGGAAAGACATTTTCCTTCTTTCTAAAAATTCTCATCCTTTTTTTCCTCAGTCAACCAAGTCAATTGCTATTAAAATACGTTGGAGCAGAGTAAGAACAGTGTCCAATTTCCTGACAGAGTCATCAGAACACTAGCATTCGATTTGAACGAGATGAGCTGGAAAACAGGCAGATGCTAGCAGCACTTCCACACCAAAAGATTGAAATCCAGTGTGATGGTTAATATTATGTGTCAGCCTGGCTAGGATATAATACCCAGTTGTTTGCTCAAACACCAGCCTAGATGCTGCTGTGAGATATTTTGTAGATGTGAGTAACACTTACAATCCACTGATTAAATAAGTAAAAGAGATCACCTTCAATAACAAAGGTGAGCCTAATCCAATCAGTTGAGGGTTTTTAAAACAAAAAGTGAGGTTTCCTAAAGAGAAAGCAATTCGGCCTCAAAACTGCAACACAGAAATTCTGCTGGAATTTCTATACCACTAGCCTACCCTGCAAATTTCAAAATTTCAGCTTCAACTCTTGCCTGAATTTTCAACTTGCTAGCCTGCTCTACAGACTTGGAACTTGCCAGCGGCCATGACTGCACAAGTCAGCTCCTTAAAAATAATGTCTCCTATGGGTTCTGTTTCTCTGAAGGACCATGTCTGACATACCAACACTGTACTGATTTACATGGATGTGTGCAGCCCTCCTGAGCAAAAATGAAGTCATCCTTTCAGGTTAAGAGATGTTAAACACATACATAATCTCTTGGGGAATGTGCCTCAAAACCAAAATCATTTAAGAAATATAAAATACATCTGAGGTGAGATTACATTTCCAGTAGCCAATTCACAAAACATCAGAGTCAAAACAAATGAGTACTAGAAGCTGACTTGGAAAAGCTCTGAATTTCTTTTTCTTTATTGTTATAGTGCATTCCTCTGAAATTGGCAATAGTGTGCCCATGTCTACTCAACCAAACAGTGATGACGAGTAGGTAAGAAAAAACAAATTCCATTCCCAAGCACAATGTAATATGTTTCCCGCTGATTTCAAGAAAATGGCGTTAGTTTCAGGATACATATTAAGTAAAAATGACAACTTCATAAAGCCAGCAGCTACCATTTATTGATCATTATCTTATGCCCAACTCTTGAAGCAGGAAACACTGATGATAGCAGGGCTTTGTGGTACTGGAGAAGGGTGGCCTGGTTTGCTTTCTCAACCTCTGCCACCATCCTAGAGGGCTGGACCCAGCAGAAAGGGACGTAAGTGCATACTGATACTATATTGCAAAGCACTTATCTGCATGACAACTCTATGGAGCGGGCACTATCCTTACGATGACGATGACTATTCCCATTTTACTGATGAGGATCATGAGATGGAGCAATTTGCCCAAGTTCTCAAAGCCCTACGAGCTCTAAGAGCTCAGGCTGCCTGTGCTTCACGCTGCCAGTGAATCTCGGAGTCACCATTTATTACTGGTGAGTCCCTCCTCAAGTTAAGTAAGGCCTCTGCATCCCTGGATCCTCAACTGTAAAGTAGGGATGATAACGAGTTTAATTCATGGGGTTATTGAAAGAATGAAATGAGATGATGCATGTAAAGAGATCTAAAAAGTGCCTGGAAATTACTAAGGGTCCACTCAACGTAATTTATGTTTTAAACCAAATGTTTTCTACAACGTCACAGGCATTTAACAAATATCTTATAAACATTTCCTTTTCTCAGAGTGGAAATATTTCCATAAGTACCTTGAGTTTCCCATCTTCCTCTTCCAGACTACACAGGTAAAACAAAGTGAAATTATTACTGAATCGGAGCCCAGCACAGAGACTCTATGAAGAATCCAGGGCTTTGCAGCAGAAGGGAGGAATGAATCCCTATGAGCAGATGGCATTTGCAGGACTCCTTAGGTCCCTGGAAAAGCCTCTGTCTGGCTAAGTTGACGTAACCATGAATCCATGTCTTTGCTTCACTCAGACAGTGGGTGGCAATACTGCCTCCGTGTGCTCCATTGAGGTCAGTATGGCTCTCAGGCGCCAATCATCTTTACTATCCAGATGCAGCCTCCTCCCACCGGGCGTCAAGTTCTCCTCTGCACCTCAGTTATTTCCTCAGTCACCCCACACTCCAAGATAGTCCACTACTCTTTTCAGCAGCCCTCCATCACTGGGTCTGGCTTATTGTTTGGCTCTAAACAGTAGAGTTCTAAAACCATGGAATAACTTTTCACTTTTTTTCATAGAATCACAATTTTTCTTTATGTTAATTCCAAATTAAATTTAGTTGAGCCCAGGAAGCCTTCCTGAATTTGTTTACGTATCTGTCTTCCTACCACAGTATGACTCTTCAAGGAAGGAGATCTCATTCTATTCCTCTTTGTACATCCCCATCACCCAGCACAGTTCCTTAGTGTTGGGTGAATTCATTAATGAACAATCTTGAGTACTTTCTTACCCTCAAGATAATATCTGTCCATGTGAATTGAGACACCCCAGCTAGGATGCAAGACCTTGAAGAAATAACATTTAAGTGATGTCACTACAAAACCCCCATAATGTTGAAGGTTACTACTTCACTCAAACTGTTTTGCAAAAAAAAATAAATAAATCCCTTCATCTAGGCATTAGACTTGTCCCAAAAATGTCCCGATGATAATGTCTTCATAGAGTAAATAATTTATAGTTAATTTTTAAATAAAGTAAGCCCTTTACCAAGGTCTGGGCAGATGGCCATATATTTTTTTAGGTCTAAAACTTTAAGAATCAATTTCTGTGGTCCCATAAAATTGCTTTATGACAGTAGGGATACTAGAGTTCCTCAATAGCTAAAACTTTGGATAAAGTCATAAAGACCAAAGAAATAACATTGTAAAATAAGTTTTACAGATTTTCCATGTTACTATTGCAATTTTAGAATCCTATCTTCCAATCTAACACACTCTGCAGTAGAAATAGTCTTCATATAGTTTTTCTCTAAAATACAGATTAAAGGATTAGATTTTGACAAACCTAAAAAGCAGCGAGAATATGATCTGTTTAAATAGCTTTTTATATTTTTAATAAAATGTTCTTGCAAATAATGCAGTGCCTCCATCCCCAAATATTTTTAAAATAATAGCAAGATGCTTCAAAAAAAAGAAGAAAAAAACTTATTTCACTTGGTTAAGTATTTACTGAACATTTAATTAGTACTAAATATAAACAATGACTATATTCCTCATCAGTACTCAAATTTCTGGGGGAAATTATTTATAGTATTCTATAAGAGCAGTATATCAACTGTCAACATAAATTTTCTTTCATCTAAATGGTATAATAATCCTACTTTAACTATTGATTAATTCATCTCATTTTAAATTCTCTTGGTTTCTCACACCAAGAATGAGAAAGAAGCCATAAAGCTCCCCCAAAGCAATGCTTTCAAGTTATAAAACTGTGTGTAAAATATGCCTTTCTGTAAAAAAAAAAATACATACATGGAAACAAAGTATGGAATTATATAAACCAGTAAGTGAAGGGTATTCATTCCTGGGTGTAAATTCTAGGTGATTTTTAGTTTTTTTCCTTTATTCTTATCCATATTTTCTATTTTTTCAGTAATAAAAAATATGTAACTTATATTATTTTTAGCATATTAAAATTTCCTAGAAAAGTTTGATCAGTAATAATGAATATACGTGCTTTCCATTTATTCAATAAAACATACTTCTCTAAAGATTTTTCACAGAAATCTCAGATTCCTAAAACCACCTCCTGGTAACCTATTGTCAGGACAGAGACTGATGAGAACCTCCCGGGTGGGAAGAGTCTGACGAGGACCCCTGACTTCCGAGAGTTGGGGGGAATGGCTGTGGGCAACTTTGGGCCTCAAGTCCCTGTATACGTGTAGCCTGAAAGATGGCACAATGCTCTCCCCTCCTTTTTTTCTTTAGTTTCTTTTCCTAGTTCTGATGTATCTGTAAGCATCAACCTTCTGTTCTTATGGTAGGCCCTTGGGAGACCCTAAGCCTCCTTGAGTCAAGTGGGAGGACCCAGCTGGAGACCACGTGGTAAGGGTGCAAGTCTGGGGCTGACAAAGGAGACCTGTTGGGAGCACCATGGAGGAGGTGGACGCTAAGAGTCTCCCCAAGCACCTTCTAGGCAGCATACCTTGGTACTTACAGCAAGCCGCATTCTAAGGCGCAGCTATGATCCCATGACAGGACTGTCATGTCATGGCACCTTCTCTACTGCTTAAAAAGTTCCAGTGATGTCTTATTTCTCTCTCTAACCTCATTTCCTGTCCTCTCTCCCAAACCATTTCTACCAGGCTCTGGCGACCCTGGTTTTATTGCTGTTCCTGGAACTACCAAGTATGTTCCCAGCTCAGGTCCATAGAACACGCCGTTCTCTCTGCTTGGATCACTCTTCCCCCAAATATCAACATGGCTTATTGCTGCCAATTCATTCATTCAGCAGCTGCTTGCACACCACCTCCTCAGGCAGTATCTTGTTGTCAATTTATCCCTTTACTCTGCCTTCTTCCTAGCACCCACCACCTGACATTATATTATGGGGGTGCTTATTGATGGTGTCTCTTCACCAATAGAACAAAAGCCTAGGGGAGCAGGAATTTTGTTTGTTTTGTTCACTACCATGTCCCTAATGCCTAGAACAGTTTTCACACATAGCAGGTGAAACTTATATGATCTTCTAAAGTTATTTTTTAAATATAAGGTAGAAGACCAAATATAGAATTGGAGCTTTGGAGTTGAGCTGCCATGGGGGAAATGGAGTTACTTACAACAACCTACCACATATGTAACAGTCAGCCATTTATCTAAATTTCTCCAGTTATCTCCAAACTTCCTTGCACTCCACGAAGCTTTTAAAAATTAAGTGTGTTCCCTACTTGCCCTTCAAAGCAATAAAAGAGCCACAGTATTCAACGGGGCCTCATGTCTTCATTCCCAGAGGTTCATTCTCCTGACAAGTCTGGTTTTCAGGAAGGATAATCCATAAAGAATGATTCTTTGACCCAGCTCCAGTTCGGGCACAGAAATAATGGCTCTTGTTTGGCAAGGCACCATAAGGAAACAAATCAATAACTTTCATGAAGTTATTTTACAGTTCAAGTCTTTCCCCAAGTGCCTTTCCTCAGACAGCTTACATAAGCAATGCGTTCTCCATTTGGTCTCATTTTAAAATTCATGTAAAACTTCTCATGTAACACTAACTATTAAGAAAAGACTGAATCCTGTGTTTACATGCAATTCTTGTCTTTCAGGAGGGGAAAATATAAATTAATGCCAAGTGAAAGTGGAAAAGGCAAACCACTTCTTGTCTGAAACCTATTTCAAGGGCTTGCTCCATACATTGTAACACCCCCTTATGGAGTTTCTTCTTTTCCATACCAAGGACCTACGTAGTTTCCAATGTCGGCATCCTGGAGTGGTTAGCTTGTACCTGATTTCTTCTTGCTGCTGCCTCAAAATGATAAACTTGAAGGCATCAGCCACAAGAATATCACTTGGATACAGAAAGAACAGCATGGATCACAGATGAAAAGATGGCTGCTATTATAACTGCAAATGTCTTTGTTTGGTTGCTGGCAAGAGACTGTGAATAGCATGGCAAATTAGCATCATGTTTTTGTACACATATCTTCTTAGAATAGTGTGGTACCACAGGTGGAGGCAGGAAAAGGAAAGGGACAAAGCTACTGCCAAGGGCCAGTCCTTCTCCAGGTCCCCACACACTCACCATCTCACTTCTCCCAGCATCCTGCGAACAAGGTCCCACTGCCCTTATTCTATAGATGACAGAATATGACTGAAAAAAAAGGCTGAGTGAATTCTCCAGAGTACATCCACTAATGGGTAAATCTGGGATTCAAACCCATCCTTTTTCTTCTATGCTATATATATCATACAATGAGTGCCTTGTATTTTATGGCAGTCTTATCATTCTTACTTCCACCTTCTCACTTTAATGGGTCAAGGTGAGACACACTGGGGCAGCACTGCCAAACTTGCAGAGTAACAAACTGTGAGGTTAAGTGACTTACCCACCTAACATGATCCCTGCGCCTGCAACAGCACACTCTCGCCCTCCTAATCTAGCTTCCGCACGTGTTCCAAGCATCAGCTGAAACACCACTTCCTCCGGGAGGCATGCTCTGCCTCCTAGACTGAGTCAGTGCTCCCTGCCTCGTGTTTCCAAAGCTCTTCCTGCTTCCACAAAGCCAGACTTACTCCTCCAATTTCCATTTTGCATAGAAAAGAAACAGATTCTTTAGCGTTTCTAGATTTTAGATTTCTTTCTAAAATATATTAAGATAAATATGATTACCAACTCCATTTTACAGATGAACACAAGGTGCAGAGAGGTTAAGTAATGCTTCCAAAGCTTGTAAGTGATGGAACCTATATTTGAATCAGCATCATCGGATTCTGAAGATTATGTTTTTCCCACCATCCCTATCTCCGTATCCACAGCCTTGGTCTATGAACACAGGTTATATACCATACTAACTCAGGTAATCATGCCAATACGGTAGGGTGGGTAAACTTGGGTTCAAATATCAGTTCAATTACTTCCTAGCTTTGGGACCTTGGACAAATCTTGAAGTGTTTCTGAGTCTCCATGTCCTAATATATAAACTAAGGAGAAGATAGGACCCAACAGGGAGGCAGTAGAGATGACCTAATCTAATGAGTGTACTTAGCACAGTGATGGCCCATAGGTAACACTCAGTAAAGAGTAGCTATGAGTCTGGTGGTCATTTGCCACAATCTTAACCTGTCGATCATGGTCTTTGCTGAGACAGAAGAATAGGTGGAGCATTTAGAGATTTAGAAAATCCCTCTAGCTCCCACAGTAAGGGAAAGTTAACTTTCCCACAGCTTAAATGTTTACAAAATATTCCAGTATAGGGCCGTGGAAACTATACCCCTGGAGGGGTATCTGGGGAAAAAAATCTCTTCAAAATACAGAATACAGTTAATTCCCCCAATAAATGTGCTTCCCATTCCAAATTCTGAAACAATGGGGACACAGGCTTAGCCTTGAAGTCCTTCTAATTTTTCCATCTCTTCTAACACAATCCTGTTATAGTAAAAGCCCAGCAAAGAGCACCTCAATGACAAAATAAAGTCCTATCGATGTTAACATTATAAAAAGTTCTATAATGAGCTCTGGCTGGTTTAGCTCAGTGGATTGAGTGCCGGCCTGCAAACCAAAGAATCACTGGTTCGATTCCCAATCAGGGCATATGCCTGGGTTGCTGGCCAGGTCCCCAGTAGGGAGTGTGTGAGAGGCAACCACACATTGATATTTCTCTCCCTCTTTCTCTGTCCCTCCCCCTCTCTCTAAAAATAAATAAAATCTTTTTTTAAAAAGTTCTATAATGATTAAAATGTCTGCCTCATATTTCCACTTAAGCAGTCCAGATAGTAGGGAGACTCTAACAAAGCTTAAACTAGTAATTGACTTTTTTCCCTCTAACAATTCAGCTCTCAGACTTCATTTTCCTAAGGCAAATGGGGAAAAAAATTAAACATTCAAAATGTTGACAGACAAAATTAAATTATAGATATACCATCACCTCTTATACTAAAATTATTTCTTGTCTTCCTCTTCCACTAGATCATTATCACTCATTTTATAATTAGTTGTTTACTTGTCTTTCTCCCTTCCCAAGAGGGAGCACAATTTCTTTATATATAAGCGGCTTTGCATTCCATAGTAAATGAAACATAACAGGCACTTACATTGTTTTTGACAGAGCGGATAAATCGATGGATGGATGAGTGGATATTTTCAAATGTAAATAATTGCTAGCTATTTTGTGATGTAATTGCCGAAAGTCAAATACACAGACAACAGCACTTTCCTCTCCATGCGGCCCTGCAAAGCCTGCCTCCCAGCTGCAGCAGCCATTGCCATTAGCAGGAGGCACTACTGGAGCTCTTGCTTCCTAGACTGAGTCTCAGTCAAGACCTTTGCTCTGAAGGGGCCCCTCTCTTTCTGACTGAACGCCAGCCTCGCCTGCCTGACGCTGCTGTGCTCCAACATGCCGAAGCTGTGTCATAACATCTGAAGCTCTGCTTCTTGAGCTCCGTCCCTAACTGTTTTCTCTAGCCAGCCTCTTGGCAGTTGCCTTCGTAAAACCGGCCGTCCAGTACATGGTTGGGAGTTGAACTGATGCATCGAACCAGGAGAGTCCCCCCCTACTCTGCCTGTTTCCAGGCCTAGCCGGGGCCGAGTCAGATGTCATTATGGCGCCCCAGCCTCACTGTTTCGTGTAAAGCGGGCTCCTCCCCAGGAGCTATGCCACTCCAGGAGGCAGGGGAAAATTCGCTCTGAAGGCAGAGTGTTGGGACTTACCCACTGACATTTAATAAACAGAGATCATAAACTCTAGATGTCAGGTAATAGGCAAGACACTCCTGCACAAAGAAAAACTGCCCCATGTTCGCACGACTTTCAACTGTCCCACCAAACATTTATGTGCGCGAAAAAGCTGTTTATCATTACAGACTATACATCCTAGCTCTGTTTTACATATTAACACAAAGAATTTATTGAGCAGTAACAATGTACACTAAATTACCCAGGAACTTAACTACCCTGTAGCTCAAATAAAAGTTGTACTTTATTTTGTTTGGAATCTTGTGAAGACAACAGAAGAAAATAAAAATATATATGGGAGATTTAAAGAAAACTATAAATATTTCATCAGATAAGCAGTATCTACAAACATAATTAATTTGAAACCTAGAACAGAAAAATACAAATGAGATTAATTTTTTGAACTGCATACTGAATAGAGCTCCAAAAAATATTAGTAAACAAAAAGATAAATCAATAGAAAATATCCAAATGGAAGGACAAAGAACATAAAGTATAAAGAACAGCAAAGAACATGGGAAACACCTGGAATGTGTTGCCAGGTTGAACACACAGGTGACTGAGTTCTGAGAGGGCAAGGACAGAAAATGCTGGAAACAAATTTTTGAAGAAATAATACCTAAGAATTTTCCAAAGTGAAAGAAAAACATCAAGCCATGGATTCAATAAGTGCTATGAATACGAAGCAGAATAAGTGTAAATACCAAAGCACATCAGAGTAAGATGACCTAAAACCAACAGCACAGAGAAAAATCTCTTTTCTCAATCTCTCCCTATTCTCCCCATCCCCGCCCCTGAACACCACTTTTCTAGTCTCTGTTTCTATGAGTTTGACTGATTTTTTTTTTAGATTCTACATACAAGTGATACTACGCAGTCTTTGTCTTACTCTTTCTGACTTATTTCCCTTAGCATAATGTCCTTCAGGTTCATCTGTGTTATTACAGGTAACAGAATTTTTTCTATTACAGAAATCCTGTTATTACAGGATTTCCTCCTTTTTTAAGACTTAGTGATATTCCACTGTATCTACCACTTTTTCTTTTTCCACTCAGCCATCAAAGGACACTTAAGTTGTTTCAAAAATAAAAATCTTAAAAGCCACAGATGGGTCGGGAAGTATATTCAAAGAAGAACACTGAACCCAAGTTTGGGTTTAGTGTTCTTTTTTTGTGCGTGTGAGAAGTGCTAATTCTTCTCACACGCACAAAAAAGAATAGAAGTCAGAAAATAAATCTCTAAAGTGACAAATGAAAACAAACACTACCCTAGAGTTCTACACCCAGCAAAATAGCCTTCAAACATGAAAGTAAAATAAAGATGTTTTAAGTTAACAAAACCTGTGAGAAATTGTTACCTGTACTAACTAAAAGGAAAAATTCTAAAGGAAGTCATTCAGGCAAAAAGAAAGTGATTCTAGATGAAAACACAGTAATGTAGGAAGGAATTTAGAATAATGGAAAAGGATAAATATGTGAGTAAATCTAAATAAAGACCTGTACGAAACAAAGATAATAATATCATGGGATTTAAAATGTATATAAATATAAAATGCACAACAACAATAACACATAAGACAGTTGAGGACTAAGTATAGTTAAAGTGTTTCGAGGTCCTAGTACTAGCTGAGAGAAAGTAAATAAAATGATTAACACCTGTTATAATTTCTAGGCTAACCCAATAAAAGCATGTATAAGTAACAAGCTAATTGATGGGGAATTAAAATACAAAAATTATTGGATTGAACCAAATAAAGAGAAAGAGAAAAGTAGGACAGAGATGACAGAAAGTAAATAGTAAGATAGTAGATATAAACCTTAAAATATCAGTAATTACACTGAATGAATACATTAAAAGATAAAGACTGTCAGACTGCATAAAAACAGGAATGCAGACCCCATAACATTTGATAGCCATTATTCTAAAATATCAACTTAATTTCTCAAAGATAAAACTA